>PVIH01011344.1:0-69713 GCA_004025045.1 Sigmodon hispidus | reverse complement strand
GGAGGAGTGGACTGATGGGGAGCACTTGTCAGGGAGGAGTGGACTGATGGGGAGCACTGATCAGGGAGGAGTGGACTGGTGGGGAGCACCAGTCAGGGAGGAGTGGACGGATGGGGAGCACTTGTCAGGGAGGAGTGGACTGATGGGGAGCACTGGTCAGGGAGGAGTGGACTGATGGGGAGCACTGGTCAGGGAGGAGTGGACTGATGGGGAGCACTGGTCAGGAAGAGCAGACTCTGCAAGTAACTATTATTACTAGCTATTACTATATCTAGTATTAATACTAGTACAATAACTGGTATTACTAATAATGACCACAGCCCTCCAACCCATTCCCAATATTAGCTATTGTGAAGAATGTGTGTGCTTCCTTTATCAAAATGGCGGCAACCCATGCGGAAGTTGCCTGCGTTGTCGTGGAGCTATTCCATATCAGGACACAAAGAGCAGTGCTGATCTTTGTACATGGTCAATTAGCATTTTATTTTTTTATCATTAATTTTTCTCCTTTTTATTTTTTATGTGTGTGGGTATTTTGCCTGCATGGAAGGCTGTGCATTGCTTAAGGAAGCCAGAAGAAAGCATTAGATCCCTTGGGACCTGAGTACAGATTGTCATGGTCTGCCTGCCCTGTGGGTGCTGAGAACTGAACCCTAGTCCTCTGGAAGAACAGCCAGTGCACTTAACCTTTGAGCCGTACCTCCAGCCGCTCCAAAAATGTGTAGCCCAGGCTAGCCTTGAACTTATGATTCCCCCTGCCTCCACCCTTCTGCATATCAGAGTGTGGAGTGTGCTATACAGCTGGCTTAATGGTTTTGTTTGTTTGTTTGTTTTTGTTTTTAGGGTTTGCCTACTGATAGACCTTGGTGGTTTTGAGTTTGTTTGTTTGTTTGTTTTCTTAACAGACAACTCTGCTGTTATCTGTTATCAGAATCTGGTGCAGTGGAGATTATTGGGAAAAGGACATTCATTGAGAGATAAAAGTTCTGTCTGCTAATTAAATTATTAGTTGCTTGACTTTGGGCAAGTCATTGTGGACCTCACTTGCTGTCAAACAGGGCCACTGAGCTCTATCTGGTGTCTAGTGTCTCTCATAAGATGCCTGTCTTACCCCTTGAGACTCCCCAAATCCCAGATGCAGTGGGGCACCACAGAAAGGGACAGTCCCAGCTGCAGCTGTGGGGCTGTGGGTGGGGCAGCCAGTTGGGTGACGGGGTAAGCATCTCTCCTGGCTCATCTCTGTGACGCAACATTGAACTCAGACAAGTTAGGCCTTGCTTTCCCCGGGATCTGTGTGATTCAGGGCCTGTAGTGTGGCTTCTCCAGTAGCAGATGAGCTGCAGACACCTTTCTTGGCAATGGTTTTAACAAGGGCTCTGCAAATGGCTATTACTCATCTGTTTTGCAAGGGTGTCAAGAGCTCAGAGAGAAGGAGGCAGCTAGCGTGGCTTCCTTCCTGAATTAATGACTTCAGTCTCATGAATGACTCATCAGTTCTATGCCCAGGAGAACTGGGTGGTTGAGTTAGGGCTGGGGTGGCAGCAGATGGATGGTGTCAGGGGTGGGGTGTGTGTTCCCGGCCTCCTTGGGTTCCTTTGGGCCTTGATGCTCTGTAAGGGGGTCAGGTCAGAACTGAGGCCAGGTGCCTTGATACCTAACTCCACTGACTACTCTGCATCATAAATTTCCCCTCTCATCTTAGCTTCAGTCATGCAGGGAAGCTAAATGCCTTGGGAAGAATCCAAGGTGAGAGTGCTGAGTGCATGTTGTCCAATAGATTCTGCTTTGTACCTAAGAGGACTGTTTCATAAGTGAAGGAGCAAAGTTTCTCATGTTTTTTTTTTTTTTTTTAAATGTGAATTGGTGTTTTGCCTGCATGTATAACTGTGTAAGGGTGTCAGATCTTGGATTACAGACAGTTGTTAGCTGCCATGTGGATGCTGGGAATCGAACTCAGGTCCTCCGGAAGAATAATCAATGCTCTTAACTGCTGAGCCATCTCTCCAGCCCTGAGGACTGTTTCATATTAACCTTTCTCTGAGAGAAGGCATCAAGGTGGTGTTTGAAATAAGAACTCGGGCTGGAGAGATGGCTCAGTGGTTAAGAGCACTGACTGTTCTTCTGGAGGATCTGAGTTCAATTCCCAGCATCTACATGGCAGCTAACAACTATCTGTAATTCCAAGATCTGACACTTTTACACAGTTATACATGCAGGCAAAACACCAATTCACATAAAATAAAAATAAATATTAAAAAAAAAAGAAATAAGAACTAGAAGGATATCTTCAAGGGATGGCTCTGTACTCTCTGGCTGGATCCTTTACCTGTTATCTCAGTTTATTGTAGACTCCAGGATCAATGGAGATGGAGCTGAATAAACCTGCTTTAAAGGTATATTCATTCCCGTAGCTTCATTCTGTTACTCCTTACTTACTTACTTACTTACGGTGTCTTCCAGGCCTGCCACTGGCCCAGGCCCCCCTGCTTTCTCGTGAGCGTTGGACAGCTATTTGCAATAACCTGAGGTCATGCCCAGATTGTCACACTCCTACAAGCTATATGTGGGCCTCACGTGATAGGCCATCCCTGGTCTTTGTCCCAGAAGTCCTAAAATGTGCTCCTTTAGTCTGGGAGCTGTTTCCCCTAGTCCCTCTTCCCCTGGGCTCATGTTGAATCCCCCTGAACTCCTAGACCCCCTGAGAAAATAATTCCTTTCCCACTAGCTCCTTACTGGGGCCTGTGGCATTCCACAGTCTATCAAAGATCTTGAAGACATCATGTCACAGGGGTGCTTGATTGTTGAATAGATGGATGGCTGCTGTCCTGCAGTAAAAACTGAAACTACTCTTGCTTTAATTACTGTCACTCACTGGACACAGTCTCATGTTCTTTGGAACAATGACAGAAAATCTCATCAAGTCTGAGCAAACCGGTGACTCCATCAGCTTTCTGCCCTGAACATGAAGACTGCATTGATATATGCAGAAATCATCTCCTAAGACAAAATCTTCAGTGACTCAAGGCAAGGCCTCCCTTCTTCTTGGGCTTACTCTAGGGCTGTCCCCACAGACTCATTTTATATGTTCAGAGTGGACCAGAGGGAAGTGGGCCTCTGCTAAACAGGAAGTGAAAACCAGAGGTTTGTAACATCTGGAGAAGCCCAGGGCTCTGTATAAGCTGTCCTGAAGAATGACTTCCATCTGAGCTTTGGGCCTGGGCAGCTGCCTCTTCTCCGGCTTCCTGTCCCCCCCCCTTTTGGCTGAGGGGGGAGAAGCCCAGCTCTCCCGTGCAGAGATAACACCAATCTGAGTAACTGAATCAACACGTGCATTTCCTGAGACAAGGGCGAAAGCTAATGCATTGCACAGTAAGGTCACCGATCTGGCTAAGAGAGGTTTCTTTTCTTTTCCTTTCTTCATCTTTTCGATTCTGTAGTCTAGCCCCTCCGTTTCCCCTTTGCTGTGCTTTTTAACACCAAATTACTGCAATCACAGGGCATGGGGGTGTTTTTCTCTTTAGAAATCCTTTTCCAGGCAACTACGTAAAAGATGTTTTCATACTTTGGGCTGAATGGGAGACGAGGGATTAAAAAGACTTAGTTCCCAAGTCGAGCATTTCTCTGAAAACAGCCATGTGAATGTGAATGCTGGGCTTGTCAGGCTTTCTTGAGAGAATCATGGCATCCTGCCTGCTGAGCTTGAAGGCCTGACAAGCTGGGGGTGGGGGTGAGAGCCCCGATGCTGAGCAAATGGAGTATGGGAAGGCCAGAAGAGCTGTGTGCCAGATGAGGGGACAACAAGGAGCATTTGCCGGAAGTGCTGGGCATGCTCTCATAGAAGGGACTTCTCAGATCCAAACTGTATGTGAAGATACAGGCAAAGCCAGATGCCAGCCCACTGATACTCTTGGGACTGCTCTGCAGGAGAGGCCAGGCATTGTCACTTAGGCACTTAAACCATCTGCTGAGGGTCATCCTTGCCAATATGCCAACATCCTGTAACTTAGAAATTACATCCGTGAAGGCTACTCAGTCCAGCCCAACTCTCTTCCACTAATGGACTGGGAGGTGGGGGGTAGGGGTGGGACAGAGATAGCCGGGATTTATGGAGAACCATGAAGCATTTGCAGAATAGACTGCTGGGTCTTACTGGGGAGGTGAGGGTGGAGGCTGAGTCTGATCTGCTACTCAGTCTATCTATGGGCAACAGAGACAGGGCAAAGGATGCTCATGAAAGGCCACCTGGGCTACAGCCAAACCAAAGGAAGTGTAATAACTGTCTTTCTAGAATGTACTTCATGCATCTACAGCAGGTGAACATAACTGAAAATATCCATTGTGTCTGTATTTCCTAGGAGACTCAGTCCCCTCACCCCGACTCTCACTTGAACTTGTTTTAGGGTGCATTCTTAATGTCAGAGAGCACAGTTGTCTTGCAGCACATGAGTTTGAAGGTTGAACAGTGACTTCTATTTCCTATTTTCTAGTTTGGGAACAAGGTCTCATGCTGTAACTCTGGCTGGCCAGGACCTCAGAGCAATCCTCCTGCCTTAGTTTCCCAGGGCTTGGATTAGATGCATGAATCAAACACCCAGCTGTCCCTTTCTGGTCATTAGTGTCATTGTCCAGTGTCCATCCCCCCCATCTTGCCATACAAGGGGGCTAATGGAGGCTCAGAAAGTCTGCTCCAGCCCCCAGCTCTAGGGAATGAAAGAACTGGCACTTGAGTGCCGCTTAGCTACCTTGATCTTGAGTTTCTTTCCAAGGTTTCCAGGATGACCTGGGACTATATTAGACTTGTTCTCAATAAGGCATACCTCCATGCCAGGAGCGGGAAGGGTTCCAGGGGAAAGGCTCAGGGAGAGGCAAATTGTTCCTTTCCTATCGCCACCGACAGTACAGGCAGGCTGTTCCACTTCGTGTATGAATGATGAGCCTTTGCTTTGTCACAGAAGGTGGGACAGTATCTAAGGCAGGCAGAACAGTGCCAGTGAACACTCCCATATTTTTTTGCTGTATTTTGAGATAAGGTCTAAGTAGTCCTGGCTGTTCTGGATCTTTTTATGTAGACCAGGCTGGCCTTGAACCCACAGAGATCTGTCTGCCTCTGCCTACTGAGTTCTAGGATTAAAGGCACGGACTACTGTGCCTGGCACATGCTCATACCTTAGCCCCCGAACCTGTGACCATGATGTCATGGGCAAAGGGAAATACGGACTGCACATGAAACAAAGTGTGCTGGTGACATTAGCCTGGACTTCCCGGATGGATCAGGGCCATCAGAAGAATGCTTGTGATAAAAGAGAGACGTAAAGTTAGTCAGAGCCGCACACTGTCTGAGGAGGACTTGAACAACCGTAGCTGGTGTGGAAACAGAGGCAGAGGCAGGTAACCAAGGACATCAGGAGAAGGTGGGAGAGGAAGCAAAATGGATGCCTTCCCTGAAGTACTAGAGTGAAAACATATCCTGATTAACACCTCGATTTAGCCCAGTGAGACCATGTTGGATTCCTGACTCCGGTGTGTAAATATATATATATATATGCGTACACATACATGCATATATTATATTTACATATACTGCTATATATGCAGTGTATCTGTGTATATAGATATAGTATATATACAGTGTGTGTATATATATATATACACACTTATATACTGTATACACACACTGTACATATATAGTAGTGTTGTTTTAAGACACTAATTTGTAGTGATTTGCCACAGAAGTGATAGGAAATGAGCACAAGGCTAGTACCAGCAGGCTCCCAGCAGATGTAGCCTGTGCCCTGGATCCCAGAGTCAGTAACCAAGTAGCAGGGTCCATGCTCTAAGTGTCCTTTTCCATGTCACTCTCCCTGCAGCCAGGAGGCTGCTCAGATGCTGGTGGACTCACATGGCAGCTTGCAGGAGTGACACTTATTTGCTCACGAACATCTTCAGCCTTGACCTCCAGACGATAGAAGCCTGCAGGTTAGCTTTCCTCATTTATGGAGTATGTTTCTCAGAGTTCTTCAGATATTCCCAAGGAAGCAGACCTTGCTTTCTCCTGTAGTAGCTGCCTCAGTAATAGCCCTGGTACAACTGTCCTCTGTTTCCCTTTTAGCTTATGCCACTTCTGATCTTCGGGACTGTCCCAGAATAAACATCTGTATGTGAGTCTTTGTGTATAGCCAGATACAGAGGAAACTGCTAAAATGACATGTTGCCATATGACAGTGGCCTATGTTGTACTTGGTAGCTCCTGCCCAGTCTCCCAGAGTGGAAAGGAGCTCCCGGGGGCGGGGCTTAGAGTCCCGGAGACTTCCAGAGTGGCAGGAGCACAGTTCTGTTCTCAGGGCCTGGCAGAGGCTCAGAGAATACTTGGGGTTTAGTTTGGAGATGGCTGAGAGAGTCTGCAGGATGGGTTTGCGGCCCTTGGCTGCTGGTTGTGTACTTGCTTGAGCCCCGTGACTCTGGTGAGCCTCCCTGAGAGAGTAGCCAGTGGGCCGACCATTCAGAACAGATGTTCTCCTGATGAACTTAATTGCATCATTAGCAGCCTGGCTACAAAATGGGTGATTTGAGAGCTGTTGGGAAGCCGGGGAGCCTCCAGGGCAGCTGTTCCCAGGGCTGAGCATGCCTTTGCAGTAGGTCCTTCCTGTCCCCACCCCCACACTGGCCTCTTCAATTCGGAGGTTTTCTCACCAGCCAGACCGGGAACAGATGGAAACAGACCTCGTGGGCATCTCCAGCTGATGTGGATTTCACAGCGGGCGGAAGAGTGAGAGAAATGGACAGTGTAACCCCTTCCCACGGCCACTTGGGAGGCCACACTGTCCAGCTGTCCACCCTCACTCCTGTGAAAAGGGTAGGACTTGAGATTTGGGGGTCCAGTGGTGTCGGGGTGGGGTCAGGAAAAGGAGAGGCTAAGAGCACACACTACTCCAGGGTGTTGCAGATTTAGACCTATATTCCAAGGAGCCATGGCGGAGCTAGCTTTAGTGCTTTGGGCCAGAACAACACTTGGTTCCAGCCTTACGGCTTAGCTCACTGTGTACAGGGCTGGGCTCCTCACTAGGCCTATGATGTTCCTTCTCCAGCCCCCTTTGCTGCTCACGAGTCTCTGCCTTTTTCTCTCACCCGTTCCTCCACTCTACTCCCTGGATGCCCAGATGCTTCCAGAAACTGTCTTCGCCTGGCTTCCTGGTTATCTCCTTCCCCTGATGTCTCCTGTCTGTGTTGTTCAAATGGAACTGATCAGGTTACACCTGGGACAGTTTCTTCTGTCCCTGACCATGTCTTTTCATAGTGCAGGTCCTTCTTAGACCAGGGATGACATCGTCTTGGCTCCACAGTTCCTTTGAACATATATGGCTTTGTTTTGTTTCTTTTATGTATGTTCAAAAGCCACTATCAAATATTCTTCCTTAAGACTGGTATGAACTCAGTGTATTGTAACAAAATAGTCACAGGCCAGTAGCTCAGATCACATTTATTTGTCATGGCTCTGGAGGCTGGGGAGCCCAAGTTCAAGGGGATAATTGTAAAAGCTACCTTGTCACTCTGTCCTTACATGGCAGGAAGACTAGCTCTTCCTCTTCTGAAAGGGCACTGATGCCATCACAGAGGATCCCCCTTCTTAACCTCACATGCACCTACTTTAGCCTCCACACATGCCAGGACACTAGGATCAGGCTTCTGCATAGGAGGGGAACAGAAATATCCAGTTCATAAACACCTCTAGCTTCTAATTGCAGCAACCTTCAAATCCAATTGTTAGCCTGCTGGATAACACCATGTGCGACAGGCATTGGCTGGGGGCCAGGGAGAGGTCAGGGAAGAGCAAGCCAGTCCCTGTCAGTTGCTGCTGCCATGTGTCATCAGCACCAGGATAGGATTCATTCAGGAGAGGGGCATGCTGTTGACAGCTGCCCCAGGGCAAGGCCTGTCACCCCCTCCAAGCAGGCTTGAAATACAGTCTGGGTGGTCACCAGGTGAGAATCAAGAAGCCACTTTGGCTTTCCAGCTGGTCTTTATTATTGTGTTCAGATTTGTACTGAATTCTACTTGTGTGAGACTGAGTCTCATGTATCCCAGGCTGGCTTCTAACTCACTACATAGCCAAGGATGGCCTTGAACTTCTGGTCCTTCCTTCTGGTCCACCTTCCCAGTGCTGGGATTATAGATGTGTGCTGTACTGTATATACAGTGCTGGGAATCAAACTCAGGGCTTCAGTTTTGCATGCTAGGCTTCTTTGGATCTTCCACCACCACCCCCTGCCCCCCAGCATGTAAAGCCCTGTGCCTCTATTGGATGATGATGAGGTGGGTATAGAGTAGAGTTTGTGATGACCAGCACAGCAGCTGCTGGACATAGGTAGCCATTTATATTTGTTTCAATCAAATAGAATGTAATAGAATTAATAAGCCCAGTTACATACTCACATCAGCCACATCTGTGAGGCTCAGTAGCCATTGGACCATCCCCAGGTTGTAGATACTTATCTTTTATCTCTCCACTTTCCTTGAGAACAAATGCAAAGCTTAAGACTGAGAGAATTGAAAAAGTAGTGAAGAGGCCCAAATACAACCTCTACTGTTCCTGGGAGGACTGTCTTTCCCTAGAGTGGTAATGTTGGCCTTGTGAGACTGAAAAATTCTGTGTCTGAAGCCTTCTTGGGTCATCCACAGCAGCTGTCCAGTGAATTGCAGGGCATCTCAGGGGCAGTCACCACACACACAGGCCCCCATGCCAAGCGCAGAGCTGGCAAGCTGAGGAGGAAGCCCTTGTGGACACCATCCTCCTTTTCTTCTCTCAGACTTTCCTGTTCTGAGGGAACAGTACACAGTAGTGGGCCTGGAAAGAGGAGAGATCCAAGCTTTGTCATCTGTGTGTGAAATCTGCCCAGAACTTAACAAAGTCTCTAGTCTAAGCTTGTTTCAATAAAAATCTTTTTAGGGTGCTGGGTAGTGGTGGTGTGCACCTTTAATCCCAGCACTGAGAAGGCAGAGGCAGATGGATCTCTGAGTTTGAGGCCAGCCTGTCTACAGAGCTAGTTCCAGGATAGCCAAGACTACACAGAGAAACCTTATCTTGAAAAATCAAACAACAAAACAAACAAAAATCTTTTTATACCACGGTGATCAGCCGAGCGAGCTGACAGGTTTTTCTCCCAGGCTCTATCTTTAAGTTTGGATCAAGCCTCTGAGTTTCTCCTGTGTTGGTAGACTTGGGGCTGAGAGGGAGAGAATCTGTGAGAATCTGCTTCTTCTTAAAGGGCACTGATGGAGGGTTCCTCAAGTCCATGGTGGAGAGGCAGCTTGCCTCATAGAGTGTGGTCAACCTGTCAGTGCCCCTGTAAGTGGAAGTGGTAAAAGACATAGCCTTGTCTGGCACCTTGCCAAGAGCCTTCTTCAGAGCACCCTTTGCTTCAGTAGCATGGCATGCTTTCTCCCCATGTTCTTCTCTCAGGCTTCCTGAGGGTCTGAGTGGCCTTGGCAACTGTCATTTCACAGGCAAGTGAGTATGCTCACTTCTGCTCTTCTAGCCTTGTGTGTTCCTGTTTCCTTGGAGGGGTCAGCAGAGAGGAACCATTTCTTGTGTTAGACTGAATGCCAGTCATTGAGTAGGTCCTGAGAAGGTTAGTCTAATTTCTCTCATTTGGGCAAACTGAGGCCCAAGGAAAAGAAGCAACCTCCTTTGAGGCCCCATGAAGCAAAGCACAGACCCAGCCTATCTTGAAACCCCTGGGGTCTGTGTTCTTGCACTTGTAGCTTTTGAAGAACAGAGAGGGAGGGGATCCTGCTGCCTGCTGCACATTCTCTGAAATGATCTGTCAAGGGGGGGGGGGAAATCCCAACCCAACAGCGAACAAGCCACCCATTCTTGTCTGTGCCATTTTCCCACGTCAGGAGCAGACTGCACTGAGAAATTTAGTTTTTTTTTTTCTTCTTTCATGTTTCCTTTCACGGTGCTGGGGACAAAATGCCTCCCCCACCCCCTTTCTTTGGTGGGATCCTGACCAAGGCTACAGAAAAAGAATCTGTTAGGACATATACATCTATCTATCGATATACATTCATTCAGTTCCCGACAGTGGCAGGGAACCGGAGTGTCTCTTAATTACTCAGGAAGTGACAGGGTCAAGAGGTGTCTGCAAGATGCCCCGTGGTTCTGGGCATTGATTCTCCACATTGTCGCCGCTGGAGCGCAGAGCAACAGCCGGTGGGCTTTTGTCCACTGTTTTAATTTCTCTCTTTCTTCCTTCCTAGCTCACTCATATTCTTTTGTTTTGCTTTTTTTTGTTTTGTTTTGTTTTGTTTTAGTTTGAAAAGAAACTTCTGGCATTTGGAATCTTGATTGTAAATGTATAAAGGCAATCTTTGAGGTTGACTGACCTGCCAGAATTACCACCTGGGCACCAGGAGAGGAGGCCACAGTCTTGCAGAGACAGTCTCTCTGGTGCCCCACCCCCACCCCACCCCATTTTCCTGTACCTCTCTTTACTTTCTTCCTATTATCTTTGTTTTTTTCATGGAATTATGATAATTAATAAGATGAGTTGGGAGGTGGTGGCACACATTTTTAATTCCAGCATTTGGGAGGCAGAGGTAGGCAGATCTCTATGAGTTCAAGGCCAGCCTGGTCCACAGAGCCAGACTTCCAGAACAGCCAGGCCTACACAGAGAAACCCTGTCTTGAAACACCAAAAAAAACAAAAACAAAAACAAAAACAAACAAACAAACAACTCTGGCTGTTCTCTAGGTGTACACTTAGTCTACGCTTTTTCTTATCCAGACTGCAGCGTTAGTTTAGTGGAGAGAGCTTGTAACTACGGTCATCAGCCAGCTGTAATCCAAAAACAGAACAAAGGGCATTTCTGGAAACTGTGGATCCAAGTCTGAGAAACTCCTTGGACAACTGTTGTTAAATCATATTTTGACTAAAAGGAGCTAGGGCCAGGTGTCCCAAAAGTCAGTGGTACTCAGAGTGCATCTGACTATTTGGTTCTTTAGTGAGAACTACAGAGAGTGAGTATTTCCCCAGGGTGGAGACATGGATAATTCTCTGTGTGGTTGTAGGGGAGCTTTTCATGACATTGCCAAGTTCTAGTAAACGTTACTAAGTCCCGATAGGAAGGGAAGTCAGAGTCAACAGTGTTAAGGGAGCTCTCCAATTCTTGCTTTCCAGATGTGTTTTGTGTGCAGATGTTCAGGGTCTGTTCAGCGCCTCTGAGGGGAAAAGGAAATTTTTTCCTTCCTTTTAGATATGAAACCTTGAGTAGTGCAAGGGTTTCATAAAGAGAAGACTCAGGACTCATTCTAAGGCTGATGAGACAGCTCAGTGGTGGTTCAAAGCACTGATTGCTCTTGCAGAGGCCTGGCCTGGGTTCAGTTCCCAGCACCTACAAGGAAGCTCCCAACCATCTGTACCTCCAGTACCAGGGGATTTAATTCCTTCTTCTGACCGGTGAAATTATGACCATGACTTCTGATCAGTTATGCATATGGTACACAGACATACAGAGATGTAGAATTCTCATGCACATAAAGAAAAAGAAAAGAACCATTAGTTCTGGGGAGGAAGCTAAGGAGAGTGGCCAATGGTGTTCTGAAGGGTTGGAGGGCAGGAAGGCAGCCATCTTTACTAAGGAGAGTTTGAAGGTAAGTGACATCGAAAGCTGGGGGCTGGATGGAATGATAAGAAAGTGAGTAGTGGACTTTTGTTATGGGGAAACACGTGGAAATATATGGAAAACAAAAGGAAGCCCCATGTATTACATGAAGTTTTACCAGTGTTTCCATTTTGTCTCCAGAGTTCTACAAGAAGCTTTATAAAGACAGAAAGTCAAGGAGACCTAATGTTCCTAAGAGACTAAGTTGGGGGAGGGTAGACTGATATGAAAGAAGACAAAAGCCTGCCTATCTTCCTGAACCTGGTCCTGCTTCCTTGCCCACTTTTTAAAAAAAATGACATTGATGGCTGGTGGAGGCCCTCATAGTAGCCCAGGATAGATGGTCTTCCTTCCTGGGCTGTGGACCGGGTCCAGCTCCTCATTAGGTGTGTGACCCGGGAGACTCACTCAGGGCTGGCATCAACAAAGCGCTGGTGATAGGACTTACTTCAGTGAAAAAGAAAACAGGCAAACCCTGAGATCCTCACCTGGCATATGCTTCCACAGCCTCTCATTTGATCCTGAAAATAAATTCCACCCAAAGAGGTATTACTCCTATTTTATAAATAGGAGAATTTAATATGGGCTGACTTTGTCAGAACTACTTTTTGTGCTTCAACAGCTAGTGGAATTCTGGGAGACAGGGAATCTTGGGTGACCTGGGCTGTTTTGTGATGAACGTACCTCCCTGGGTATGTTTTGAAGTGCATTTACATAGGAGAGAGAGAAAAGATCCTGACTGGGAAGAAGAGAGAGTTGGAAGAAAACATGAGGGAGGGAGACCCTTACCCAACAGTCTTTTTGCAAATTTGAAAAATGGATTCCTCAAAAAATGAGGCAGGAAAAAAGGAACTGGAAGGAAGATGAGCAGGGCCGGCCGAGGGAAGGGTGGGCCGCTGGGCCCCGCTGCTCTCTGGATGCTCTGCCTGGAAGGGCCTGCTCTGCCCTGTGGCCAGCAGAACTAGTAACCACAGAAGAAGGCAGAGCAAATAATACTTTGTTGATTTTTCTGAAAGAAAATACAAGAAATTCAGTTACTCCCTGATCTCCTGTTGTGAGGCAGCTGACCATCGCCCCCATGTTGGCCTGTGACCTCCTGCTTCTAAAGTCTTACCACTTGTGATTTTTTTTTTTTTTTTTAAGTAATCTTATACAATGAAAGACTCTGATCCCAAGAGTTCTATTCAGATCAATAGTTTATTTGTTTTGGGCTTTTTTTTTTTCTTCCTTCAGAGTCAGAAATCAGACCCAGAGCTCTTCCTAAGCCAGGCCAGTACTCTGCTACTGAGTTACAGTCCCAGTCTGAACAACACATAGTAGGTCCACATAGTTCTGTTGTTCTGGAAAGTTCTTCTCAGTCAACCCTATATCCCTGCTTCTCCACCCCAGGTCATGGTCTCATTGCATCATGATTCGGGAGTTTTCACCATCTGCAATGACACATAAACACAACCACACGGTGCTCTACTCCAGTCAGCCTCATTTCACACAGCTTGGCATGTTAAAGATGTGGCCACACTGATTCTTTTCCACCCCTGAGTAGTATTCCATTGTGTGCCTAGTACAGCCCACTTATCAGTTCTCTTGCATTTAAGGAACAGAGCCACTCATTTATATATTTCTGTTTCTCAAAAAAACAAACAAAAACAAAACAACCCCCCTCAAACCACCCAGGAGTAGATCGTGTCACAGATGCATGGTAGACTGCGATGGGCAGGGACCAGCTGGCAAATGCCGGTTGTGCCGACCCTTTCCTATCTCTACTTTCAGTGTTGTTGAGTTGACATCTTCAAACTGGCCATGGTAGGAGAATTTTCACCAGGAAGTAGTCAATTCTACTGATGAGGCTCTCTTCCCTTCTGAACTGTCCAGTTAAACTCATAACATATACCACCTAGTAACTGTGTTCAACTTTTTATTTTTTTATGGTTTCTGAGACAGGGTCTTCCTACATAGCTCTGGCTGTCTGGAACTCACTATGTAGACCAGGCTGGCTTCATCCTCACAGAGATCCTCCTGTCTCTTCCTCCAAAGTGATGGAATTAAAGGTGTGTAGCACCACAACTGGCCTGGGTTCAACTTTTAAAGAAAACAAAGCATTTCCAAGTGTTTGCTCCACCTCAGATCACTGTTAGTGAGGCTGGGGATCCGCTGTTCTGCCTCCTCTTCAGCATCTGGAATTCTGAATTTAGTTTAGCCATCGTACTTTGATTTGTGTTCTCTCATGACTGACTGTCATGTGCTGACACCGTGGCCATTTGCACATCTTCTAAAGTAAGGGTCACTTTAAAACTTGGCCTTCTCCTGTTTATTCTTGAGTGACAAGAGTCCTGATCTGTTTTGTGTATCAGTCTTCTGGCAGGTGTTTTATACATGAATATTTTTTCCAGGTCTGCATTTGCCTGTTTACATTTCTTTTTGTTTTGGGTTTTATTTTTTTGTTTGTTTAATTTTGTATTTGGTTTTGTTTTGTTTTTTGAGACAGTGTTTCTTTGTGTAGTTCTGCCTATTCTGGAACTCACTTTGTAGACCAGGCTGGCCTTGAACTCAGAGATCTGCTTGCCTCTGCCTTCTAAGTGCCGGGATTAAAGGCCTACGCTGCCACTGCCCAGAACTTGTTTACATTGTTGATAGTATTTTATGTGTATGAACAGGCATGTTTACCTTTTGTGACATTATTATTATTTGTTAATGTATGGCTCCTGTTTTCTGGGTCACATCTAAGGCACCAGCCTGGAGGAATGGCCTTTATGGTGTCCATCTGGAGAACCACTCACAGCAGCTGTACTTTCTGTGTGCCTCTAGAAGCAGGTCTGGAAACTTTATGCCCAATAAAGCATTGTTGGGAGGTGCAGCCTAATAAGGCATCTGACCATGGGGGAGTTGTGGGCCTGCTGCTGCTACCAGCTAGGAGTGGGCTAGTTATGAGGGTAATAGTCCATTCTGCTTGTAATGTGTGTTTATGCATACATGCATCTATCTCTTCCTCTTTCCACTGCAAGATGATATAGTAAAGCACTCAGCAGACACTGGTTCCTTCATCTTGGCCTTTACCAGACTCCAGAAACACAAACAAACAAATTGATGCTCATCATATATGTTCCAGTCTGTGGCCTTTTGTTACAGAGCGAAAGATAGACCAAGACAAAGGCACAACATAAAAGTCCCTTTAGGAACCCTCCCTGGACATATTGGCAGTATTCTCTGAAAGCAGAGGAAGGATGAGATATCAGCACACCTGGCATTAGCTAGCTAGTCCCTGTCTACCTCAGCCCACCATGCATCTATGACATGACCTAGTAACCCTACTCTGTTTGCTGTGAATGAGCTTTACTATGATTGGTTAACAAAGGCATTGTTTTGGCCTATGGCAAGGCAGCTTAGAGGCAGCTGGGAAATTCAAGAGGAGATAAGGAAGGCAGAATCAAAGGAGACACTGCAGACACTGCCTAGAGAGCAAGATGTAATAGAACACAGTTAAAGCAGATTAATGAAAATGGGTTAAGTCGTAAGAGCTTTTTGGTAATGAGTCTGAAGCATAGGCCAAACAGTTTGTAATTAATATAAACTTCTGTGCGATTATTTGGGACTAAGTGGCTGCAGGACTGTGGTCTGGACGTTGAGGCTAGGCCAGGCCAGAAACTTCTGACTACACTACTCCTGGGTATTTTTTAAGGGAAATGGAAATATATGTCCATGAAAGCACCCTACCTGAATGAGCAGCTCTGTTCCTCACGGCCTACAGTTAAATACAAAACAATTGATGTGAACTACACTAGTCACACAATGGAATACTACTCAGGGGTGAAAAGGTATGATCTCCCAAGACAGGCATTGGTGTGGTCACATCTTTAACATGCCAAGCTGTGTGAAATGGGGCTGACTGGAGTAGAGCACCGTGTGGTTGTGTTTATGTGTCATTGCAGATGGTGAAAACTACCGAATCATGATGCAAAGGGACCATGACCTGGGGCGGGACATCTCTCCCTGCCTCCTCCCTTGGTCCATGCATCTCTTGTCACACTAGGATAGAATTATTTATTCCCTTAGGAGAGTTTCCAGTCGATTGACTGACAGCCCCAATTAGAGATGATGGGACTGCAGAGTAATCTTCTTCTTCCTCAGTTTCCTCAGTGGTCATCAGCCCGTGCTGTAGCGGCCCTGGGGCCATGGATGTTGACTGAAGGAACTAACTAGGATCCCTGCCCCCTTGTTTATCTCCAGAGGGGGCTTATTGGTTTTTTGATCCCATTAGCATAACTGAGAATTAACCATAACTGGAGTTAGAGGCCAGATATAGTTTATTTCCCCAACCAAAAGAGAGTTTGAAAAGTCCCACCAGGTTCTAACAAAATCTGAGCCGTTCAAGATCCACTTCGTGGTTTGATTCTAAACGGCGATTAGGCAGGTCTGTCTGTGTGGGGGCTTACCAGTGCATGTTACCGGGGAGGGGAGAAAGAAAAGGCTATAAAAAGCTGTATGTGGAATAACCTGAACTACATCTAGGCACCGAGATGAAGATGACGGGTCACAAACCCAACATCATGTCCTCCAACAGATGATTTCACCTAAGTCTTTTTAAGCATAAGCCATATTCGGAGTGTGGTGGCATACCTCTGTACGTTCCAGGGCCAGCTTGGACTGCACAACAGGACCCTGTCTCAAGAGAAAAAAAAAAAAGGTTGCACCTTGGTCTGTGGGTTCTTAAACTTTGTGTGAAAGCTGCAGGCTTGTGTGGTCTCAGGATAGATAGATAGGTGCAGTTTAGGGTGTGGATGGATTTCAGCAACAGCTGCAGAAAGTCATGTAGAGTTCACACACGCCCAAGGGAAACCACATTTGGAGTGCTCAGCCTTCCCATGGGGACAACACCCACCCCCGTCGCGGCTCTCCCCATCCCTTTTGTGTGTGGGTATGTGGGTGTGCATTTCCCTCCACAGGCTTCCAGCTGTTTTCTTCTCTGTACAGCTGTTGCCAGAATGAACTGCGTTCTAGACTTTAGAGCCATTCAATAGACATGTGTGGGTGCGGGTCCTGGCCACAGTGGTCAATGAGAGTCTTGATGGTAAGCCTTCCCCCACCCTCCAGTCTCTGTAGCCATTCTTGTCTGCAACTAGAGCCGGGAGTGGCACCTCTCCAAAGGGCAACATTTCCAGAGTCCAGTTTTCTGCTTTGTGACCAGGAGCATCGCCACAAGTTCGTGGCCACAGTGCATTCAGCCTACTTTGTATTAGAGTGAGAGCTCTGTCTCAGAAAACAAACAAACAAACATGCAAACACCCCACCGGGTTCACGGACACGGTGCCCGATAGGTGTGTGGCACACGTGAGTTGGCTCCCCAGTGATGGTGCATTCATTCACCTCCTCACTGGGCATGCATCAGAACCTCTGCCGCGACACGCCTAGCCAGCCAAGGGTTAAACGGCGTCCCCCTCCGCCCCCGCCCGGCTGGGCAAGGCGGGAAGGCGGTGCGCCGGGTGCCAAAGTCAGAACCTGCTCTCGGCAGCTCCCCGCGCTGCCTTGACTCATCGCCAGGCCTGGCGCGGCCGCCGGCTGTGGAATGTGTGAGCGCCATGTGTCACCGCCCCAGACTGTGGGAAAACGCTGCTCCGCTCACCTCCCAGCAGCTGGCCCGCGCCCGCCCGCCCGGGAGCCGGGAAACAGGAGCCGCCCGCCCGGGAGGCCGCCCGGGGCCACTTCCGAGCGCGCGCCACCTCTCCGCCCACACGCCGGCCCTGCTTGCGACCCAAGCCGGGGCGCCACCCGCAGCGAGCAGCCCAGCGCGCCCTTCCCCTGCCCCTGCTGGCCCTCCGTGTCCTCCAGCTCCACCAGGCCGGGCTTAAGCACAGAGAGGCCCTGTTCTGAATGCTCCTAGGCGGTGACCTCTTCCGGCGAAGGGCAGAGGAACAGAGAGCTAGGCAGGAGAGAATATGCCACCAGACCCTTCCCTGGGAGTTAGGCAAGAACCTTGCACCTTGTGCAGGGTCAGCCTCCCCTCCAGCCCTCGCTTGGATGAGAGTCACATGTATCCAGAAGTCACTCGGGCCAAGGTCTTCTATGCTTAGCCAAGCAGGGAGATGTAGGCAAAGTTACGGTCATGGTGGCAGCCATCCAGGGCTGGAGGCAGCTCAGTGCACATTGCACCAAGCTCAGTTCTCCTCTTCTAGGCCAAGTGCCTCTTCTGGACAGCCAAGGCTCCTAGTGGTATCCCTACCTTTCAGGGCTGTTGGGACCCCCAGGAGATGGGAACAGGGGCAAACTCAGGTGCTGGGATCCAGTTGCTTAGTCTAACATCAGCCTTCTACTGTCTTTCTCGTGTGTGTGTGTGTGTGTGTGTGTGTGTGTGTGTGTGTGTGTGTGTGTACATATAAGGCCCAAGTCCAGGTGGGTGGGGGTCTCTGCTGTACTCTGCTGTTTTCCAGATCTTTCTATTTCTTCCTTTTGCTTTTGCTTCACTGTGGGTGTTGAGGCCATTCCTCTGTGGGCTTTCCCAGGGGCCTCTCCTGAAGTCCCCATCCACTTGATTCCTGTCCCTGCTTATTATGTCACTCACATTCTGTCTCTCTCCTGCAACTTCTCACTCGCAGAAGTGTTACTTTTCTATCAACATCACAGGATTCTGCTTAGGACAGTAGCTTTGCCGGCTGAGTGCACCAGCCCATGAATGCTTGTCAATACCATTTATCACGGGTTCAGAACCTCATTGCCTAGACACCTGACCTTGGGCAGGCTAATCGTGCAGTCTCAAATCTTCTTGCCTGTAAAACAAATTTGAGTAGAGTGTAGTGCCGCCATATGTTCATGGTCCTTGCACATAGGAAGCAGAGGCAAGAGGATTACAAGTTTGAGGCTAGCTTTGCTTTATAACAAGATCTAATGAGGAGGAAGAGGAGTCTAGGAGAAGGAAGGGAAAAAAAGACATCCAGCTGATATTGGTGCTGTTATTTAGTCCTTTCATGTGCCACAAGCTCTGAGTAATGAAACTCCAGTTAACGATGGGATGCATACACGGCAGGGGTTCCCTACGAGTACATCACTGTAGTGACATCTTAGCCATCTTACTTTGTATAAGTACACTCCATGAAGTCCCCCTAATGATAACATCAGTGGCATATCCCTGTCATTAATCCATACAGGATTGCTAAAATACCATAGACTGGCGGCAGACACCGATTAACATAGTTCTGGATGCTGAAGACAAGGAGGCAAGAGTAGCTTGTTCTTAGTGGCCTCTCCTTTTCTCCTTGCCCTCCCATGGTGGAGAGCTCTGTATGTCTCTTTATGAGGACACCAGTTCCTGTCAAATTGGGATGCTGTTTTTGTGGCCTCAAATGATTTTTACAAAGGTCTCCTTTCAAATATATTTATACTGGGGATTAGTTTTGGCTCTTGCCTGAGGAGATAATTTAGCCCACAACAGTAGACTTGGGTGAGCTTGGAGGAGTTAATGCTGAAGTAGATGTGTGGCTGGCCTGCCTGGGTATAAACTAGCAAGCCTGTCTTGTTTTAGGAGACTGCTGTGTGGAAAGTCAGTTCAGAAACTTGGGATGCAGCAGATTCTGGTGAACTTTGGATGGTGGATTTGTAGATGACATTGTGACATACCTGGAAACAGCTGGAAAAAGTCAGAAGGTAGAAGAAGAATGTTTGTAATGGTGTGGTCACAGTAATTCCATGAGCACAAGACACAGGAAAACCCATTCTGTTTCACAGATGGGAAAACTGAGGCTGGATAAGGTCAAGTGATCAGCCAAGGGTTACCTAGCAGGTTTGTAGAGAGTCAGCTGTGATACTTGTCTTACTCCATGGTGGATAATGCTTCTGCTGTTCCCACCTCTGGTACCACCTACTAAGTGGGAAAAAGCTTAAGTCTATGTGCTAGACTGTCTCCAGAGAGTGAGAGCAGAGACAGATGTCATTCAGAGCTTCTAACAGGGAACCTGGTGAGACACCCCTCCCCCAACACACACAGACCCTAGCATGGCTGGGGCAGGGTCAGCCCATGTGAAACTGGCTAGTGGACCCAGACTGAAGTCTGAGAAGTAGAGAGGATGCGGAACTGGAAGGCTGGATAGTTTACATTTGTCTGGGTGTTTTGGATGCTGTTTCTATGATTGTTCAAGATGGTACTCTGGCTATACATTCAAGTGAGTATTTTCAGTAATAGTGACTCATATTTGACCGAACCAGGAACTCAAAGCAATGTGATACTATGGACAGACTGGCTGGAAAATACAACTCTCTGAGAATAATGATTCTTCCAATAAGTTGAAATCAACTCATGGGGAAATAAGTTTCTAGATAAAGACCGAGGCCCACAAAGAACAGAAACACCACATAGTAGATGACAGAGCAGGCTGACCCAAGGCCCATGTGGCTTCAGTGTCTGTGGTCCATTCACCCATCAGATAGCCAGTGTGGGAGCTATATTTTCCAAGCTCCAAACAGGGACACATGGTCTCACATATGTTGGGTGGGGACCATCCCAGCAACTCCAGGCCCTCCAGCCATCACCCTGGGGGGGGGTGTCCCCACACCCTGACCTGAGGCAGCTTTTTGCCATTTAATACTTCTTTCCATCCTGGAGGCCTAAGGTCTATTTTCTGGTTGGAGTACATGCCACAGACAAGTGAGAGGCATTTAAAAAGATCAAACAGCTGGAGAATGATTGCAATGGACAGGATGTTCTTTTTAGGGAAGCCTTAGTAGGGGAAAGGGCACGAGAGAGCAGGCACAGAGCAGCAGCTCAGAGCTAAAGCACAAAGCCCAGAGTACCAGATGTAAGGCCCAGGAGTGGGCCTTCCTCCTCCCCAGCCCCATCCCTGGCTCTTGGGCCACTGACCACAGAGCGCTGCACTCCCTCACCCTCCCCTCCTCCTCCTCCTCCTCCTCTGCTTTTTACTTCTTCCCCTCTCCCTTTCCTCCTTGCTCCTCCCCCTCCTCCCTCTCCCTCCTCCCGTTTCTCCCCTCCCCCCTCCTCTTCTGAGAGAACTGCTGGTCTTTGTGGCATGGACATCATTTGTTGACCAGCTAGGTGATTGCACTGAACCCACTCCTGTAAAATGGACCCTGAGATAATGGGTTATGGTAAAATTATAAAGGGTAAGATGTAAAAGTGTCCCACAAATGGTATGGTATTCTGTTTTAATTAGAGTCAATTTCATGCTGAAACTGTTGGAATAAATGTTTGGGTTAGAATCATTTTCCCAGAGACATGTAACAGCAGAAATTTGGAGTTTGTGTGTCTGAAGTTTATGTGTTTGATGTATTTAAACTGGTGCCATTAAACTCACTGGTGGTGGCGTTTTTTTAATCCCAGCACTTGGAGGCAGAGGCAGAGGCAGGCAGATCTCTATGAGTTTGAGACCAGCCTGGTCTACAGAGTGAGTTCTAGGACAGCCAGAGCTACACAGAAAAACTCCTTTTCTGAAAAATAAAATAAAATGATGCCATTAATCTGCTAGTTAAAACACAGAGAGATGAGAGAAAAAAAAGGTGCATCCATAGATGGGGTAACCCTAGCACGTACCAGAAGCCATAGGATCATAATGTGGGATGTCTTTCTGTACGGTGTGAATTATCATTGAAAAACAAATGAACTGTTTTGGCCTATGACAAGCCAGCTTATAGGCAGGCGGGAAATCCAAGCATAGATAAAAGGGGAAGAAGGGTGGAGTGAGGAAGAGATGTTGTGAGCAAGATGTAAAGGAACTCAGGTAAGCCACCAGCCACATGGCAAGACATAGATTAATAGAAATGGGTTAAGATATGACAGCTAGCTCACAATAAGCCTTAGCCATAGGCCAAACAGCCTGTAATTAATAAAAGACTTCGTGTGATTATTTGGGACCAAACAGCTGTGGGCAGTCTATTTAGGACTGCTGGTCTGGATCTAGAGACTAGTCTAAGCCAGAAACATTACTATAGGATCTCACAGAACTAGGGATCAGCCTCGTAGAACACATGACAAACAGCCTCTCCTCACTCTACAGGAAACACAAGATTCATCAGTGGCCACCCTGGCCTGGTCTCCAAATCTTCCAGTCAGAGTTTAAGGTGGCCACTATTAAGGCAGGGCTTAGCCCTCCATATAAACACCCTAGATGAAGAGGCCTAGAGGATTTGGTGGGGGGGAAGAGAGAGAGAGTGGGGATGTGGTAGGTGTACCATTCAGAGTTGAGATCTCCAGACTCTCAAGGAAGGTCATACATGCATAATCATGATCTGTCCAAAGGAGACTTCAAACAGACCTGGCTGGTATGTGAGATCAAGGGAGACAGCTCAGGTCCTGTGAGAATCAGACACAGGAATACAGTCCAGGCTGGGTGGCCCAAAGGGTCCACATGGACAAGCAGACAGCAAGCTAGCTATCCTTCTCTATGGTGAGGAAGAGCTCACTCTATTAGAAACCTATAGCTTCTCCAAGGGTTACATGTAAGAGATACGGTCAGAACCAATGTCCACTTCAAAATCTGATCCGTTCATGCTGGCTGTGTAGGAAGGTGGTCCTGAGCGGTGACAAGGTCAACTTGTCCTTCTGGTATTCAGCCGGCTGTGCTGTGCTGTGCTGTAAGTGCTGATCTTCCAGAGTGGTTCAGAAATGCTCTCAGCAGCTTCTCTCAAAGAGAACCCTCCACAAGCAATGATTTACTTGCCCTATGCAAGTGTTTCTCCCAGAGTCAACTCATCCTATTACCATCTTATTGGAATGTGGCTGGGGTCTCTGAGAGGACCAGGGACCCCCAGTTTATTCATCCCCATATCCTCCATGACAGCCTTCCTTGAGGGCTTGTCCAGCATTTGTACTGAGAAATCATTTGTAGATCAGTTTAGTCCCCAACAGTACCATAAACATTACCTTGATTTCAAGCTAGTGGCATATCTTAGTTATCCCCACACTTCTTTCTGCTCTGCTTCAATTCATACCTGTTTTCTGGCTGTTCTGCTGAGGTGGACAGAACCTTAGCTGAGTCCCCACCATAAGCCATACCACCTGGGAGGGCTTTCCTAAGGAATGTGACTAAGATCTACTCAAAACCACACCTCCGATCAGTGCATGCCCATCTAGTGACTGCTCAACAAATATTTTTTGGATTTGATGGAATGAAACATTTTTATTAGGGTAATTTCTACCATCAGACCCTGACTACATTTTATTGTATATAAGAAAAAAATAAGGGAAAATAATTTCCTGTAATGGAAACTGTTCTATTAACTTCTCCTCCAACCCAAGATCAGCATTTCTGATCCATTTTACACAACTGATAAGTTCTTTAATTTCAAAGACTCTTTCTCTCATTCGGACTGACTTTTTTCTTTTTTTTTTTTTGCATAGGCCTCACTTTGCCCTATTTATGGCTGTGAATCTGAGTTGACAAGCAGAGTGTAACCAGTTTGTCCCTGTATGGTTCTAGTTCTGCTGTATTTTTCTAATGCAGAAATTCCTGTTAGGAACAGTCTACCCCTCTTAAGCCACCCCTGCCTCAGGATTTTCCCCTTTGGTTTACTGGATAAACCCACCCTCGTTCTTTGGATGAGAATTCTGTTAACGACCTCGATCTTAGGTTTCCTCGCACTGAATATATTGATTTATGCAGCAATGCTGTGCTGGGAGGCAACCATAAAACGGAGCCTGGACAGAGATGGGGATCTCTCCGCTACCACAGAGACGGGACAGTTGAGAGAGTAAGTGTAACATTTTTACAAAAGTAGAACTGATACTCAGTTTGTGGATTGAGACTGTTTACAAGGAACAAGTAAAGGCGAAGGTGCAATGGATAGGTGCTCTTGTGTGGATGTTCTGCCCAGATGTTAGAACTGCTGTGCTGATTATAGCAGCACATAATTCTGAGAGCAGTACTTCACCCACCTTGATTATGTCATCAGAGGCGTGTGTGTGTGTGTGTCTGTGTGTGTGTGTGTGTGTGTGTCTGTGTGTGTTGCATGGATAGTGTATGTGTTGTATGGATATTGAATTCAGCAGTTTTCCATTGCTATACCGGAATATGTGGGAAAGGCTAATTTTACAAGGAAAGCAGCTTGATTAGGTTGCAGTTTTAAGTTGTGGGCATTGTCGTCTGTCATCTACTCAGGACTGATGGAGAGCCTGCTGGCAGTCCTGAGGTCGCACACAGCAGCACATGACAAGACAGGCAGAGCTTGTATCCTGGCTTGTGTCTTGTGGTCTTTGTCTCTCTTCTTATAAAGCCACCATGATTTAATTATTGGGGCTACACCCTAAGGACTTCATCTAAGCAGAAGACCTTTAAACACTACCATGAGATTGTATCCACCCTTTAGATATCACTAGCACAGGACTTTAAGGGGTAAAGTCTTGTGGGGGGGGGCAGGGAACAAATGGTATTCAAACAATAACACATTTGTAAAAGCAAAGACTTTAGTAGGAGTATATGAAATCTCTTTCTCCTTGTGTGTATCTGATTGTGTAATGGATCTTGAAGGCTCACAACAAAAAGAGCAAATAAAATGTTTATTTCTTTCCTTCTCCCCTCCCTCCCTCCTTTCTTCCTTTCTCTCTTTCTTCCTGCTGTTCTCTCTCTCTCTCTCTCTCTCTCTCTCTCTCTCTCTCTCTCTCTCTCTCTCTCTCTCTCTAATGATAAAATCCAGAGCCCTTCCAATCACAGACAAACGCTGTCCCACTGATGTACTTCCACAGTGAGAGAACTTTAAGTTAAAGAAGCCTTAGAGTGTTGCAGATGCTCATCTATGAACAAACTCCAGATTTTCCCCATAGATGAAGAATCAGCAGTCTCTTTAAAAAGTCCATCTTATAAGAGGGTTTGGGCCAGGTGTGGGGCTGCTTCACATAACACATGTAAATGCAGGAGCATGCTTAGGTAATTTCAGAGATTGTTACTAAGTCCATCCTAACCCCAAGCCAGTGTCCACTGAATGTTTACTTTTGAAACTCAAGTCTACAATTTGAGAAGGAATTTTAAAAGTCAAACATTCTAATAATACTGTCGAAATATACCCCTGGAACTTAAATACTAGGGAATGATGGTAGATTAATATTATGTCTTTGTTCTGAGGGTAGGCATGGTGATGTGAGCCTTTAATCCCAGCACTCAGGAGGCAGAGGCAGGCTAATTTCTGTGTTTGAGGCCAGCCTAGTTTACAGAGTGAGTTACAGAGCAGCCAGGGCTACACAGAGAAACCCTGTCTCAAAAAAGAAAGTCTTTGTTTTAATGAAACCATTTCATTTCCATAAAAATAGAAAACTTTGTTTAGTAAAAACACAGAGACTTAGAGGCTGGAGAGATGACCCAATGGTTAAGAACCCTGGGTCATCTTCCTTCCATAAGACCTGGGGGTTCAATTCCCAGCACCCATATGACAGCTCACAACTGTTGGTAACCCCAGTTCCAAGGAATCCAACATCTTCAACACCAGTGCACATAAAATAAATTTAAATAAATCATTATTCTTTTTAAAAAAATACCCAAAATTTTAACTCATAGTGTCCTCAGCATTATACAAACTAAGTGTGGTAGCGCATACTTGGAAGTCCAGTACTCAGGAGACAAAGGTGGGCAGACATCTACATAGTGGCCAGCCTGGTCCACATAGTGAATTCCATCCAAATCATCCAAGGCTACATAGTGAGACCTGATGTCAGAGAGAAGGAAAAAAAAAGTTGGTGAGATAGGTCAGCAGGTAGAGGCAATTGCCACTAAGTTTGATGACCTGATTTCAATTCCTGTGAGCCACCCAGCATGAAGGTAGAGAAAACTGCCTTTCCTCTGACCCTCCCAGATGTGCTGTGGCATGTACACACTTCCACACACAAACAATTAGAAAATGTAGGGGACGAACAGAGAGATACCTTATGGTTAAGAGTTCCTCTGTTCTTGAAGAAGCCCAGTTCTATTTCCAGCACTTCTACTGGGTGGCTCCAGCTCCAAGGTGGACTGATGATTCTGCCTCCCTCATATACCTGCACAGACATACATGCACATGAAGTTCTAAAAGAAAAAAAAATAAAAAATAAAAGTTTTAGAATGAAATAAAACAAACCCATAATTCAACATTGGATAGTCTCAAACCTGAGCTGAGGTATTACAGGCAGAGTTAACTGATGTTGAATTCATTTTTGACTATAGTGCATCCAGAAACCTTTACTGTTGCCAAATTTTTTGCAGCCCCTACATACAAAGCTATGGCTCATCATGGGTTTGATGAACCATGATGAACAGCCCACAGTTTCAGAAGCTGGGATTCAGCTGGGCAGCCATAGTGTACACCTTTCATCCCAGTACTTGGGAGGCAGAGGAAGAAAGGTCTCTGTGAGTATGAGGCCAGCCTGGTCCAGGATAGCCACAGATACTCAAAGAAACTCTGTCTCAAAAAACCAAATAAGAGGGAGGAGGAGGAGAAGGAGGAGGAGCTGGGATTCAGAGTACAGGTTTGCAATAGTGGACAGCGTACAACTTTGCAGCTCTTAGCAGAGATGGAAAAGCTGAGTGGCTTATTACCTACTGTTCGATCATTCTCTCAGATCCTTTTCATCTGCAAACCGGGAATTAAAAATAAATACATCCCAGCCAGGAGTTGTTTGCTCATGCCTTTAATCCAGACACTTGGGAGGCTTAGGTAGACAGATCTCTAAGAGTTCAAGGCCAGCCAGGGCTTCATAATGAGACCCTGTCTCCAAAATAAATAAATAAAAATAAAATGATGAACAAATAAGTCCCATGATGCTGGGTGTGGTGGCTCATGCTTCCAATCCTAGTGTTGGGGAAACTGAGGCTGGAGGACGGTAAGCCTGGGCCTACCCTTTGAGTCTGTCTAAACCAACAGAATCTTTGTTATGATTAAAAATGGGACAATAGGAAGACATAATGGAAATCAGTGGCAATTCTAATTAGCAGCTGCATTCTAGAAAAATTTTGGGTTTTATACAAAATTATCTGCAGAGAAGATAAAAAGATGTGTTGAGTCTTGGTGCTTTGAGACATGGGATATGGCGATCTTGCAAAGGCTGTTTTTAGTTTCCTCTGATTGAAAACACACATAACCCCCAACTGGAGCACTTCTTACGAAGGAATGAATGGATTTCCAATCTGTGCTTTCTTGTTTATCATGGAAAATATGCAATCCAAGGAAAACACAGGTGGTGAAAGTGCTCTTCACTGCCTCTATTTTTATCGTGTGTAGAGGGCTCCAGCTTAAGCCCAAATATATTACTTAACAGAAAATGAAGACTAACTTTCAAGGTTAAATGGCTCCCGGTTTCCTGCTCAGATGTAGATTGTTCTCTTCCGAGCAACCTACTGAAGCAGAACATCCACCCCCCACCCCCCACCCCCGCCCTCCCGTACTGACACCCAATTCCAAGGCCACACAGTAAATGAACAATATTTACGAAGAAGCAGTTCTGCGAATTTAGGAGCCCCTTTTACTTCTTGCTGTAGTCTGTCTGTCTCTCCAGTTCCCTGGCAGAGCAAAGCCTCCTCCCAGGGGGCTGGCTGTTTGTGACAGGAAGACAGGAAGAGGAGCCTGGTGGGGGTGCCCGGCTGGGGAATTGTACTGGCTCGTTTCCTCTCCACATCTAAGCAGACTCTCCACCTGCCCGGCCTTGCTGTGGGAGAAACAAAACAGCTCCATCGCCCCCAAAGCCTGTGGGATTTAAAGCTCCGGGCCGGTGGAGCCAGGCTAGAGAGCCACACTGGAGGCAACCGAGTTCCTGGGCTGGAACTTAGCACCTCCATTACAGTGAGGTCAGGGGAGTGGGTCTCCTCCTGGGCTGTGTCCTGGACATTTTTCGCCCCCATCTTCTCGTTCCCTTTTCTGTTGATGTAATTCAACAGAAAATACAGGCCCTCCTAAGGCAAACTCTTTCCTGTATTCATGCTTCTTCCCCCCAAACTAACTTCTCCCTGGATTCAGCTGTCTCAGTCTACTGGCTGTCATGCAGAGGCAGACTTGGGTCTGGGTGGGGATGGTAGATATTAGTGCTGACTCAGTGCTTAGTTCTCAGCCCCTGAAAACAGTCATTCATCTGTCTCACAGCAATCCTGTGGAATAGAATTCTGATTCCCCAGGACGACACAGTAAATGGTAGGAGCAGACTAGGGTGTGAAGTTTGGCCAGTGCCTGGGCTCTGGGCATGTGACACTAGAGAGAAGTTATCTGAAGAATTTCTCAGTGCAGAGACCTTGAGCAGGTACAGAAAAGAACATGGGAAAGCTGGAGCCAGACTTGGTAAACCAGAACCATCTTACATATTTGCTTTGGCTGGGAAGAGCTGAAGCTATGGGGTCATCTGTTCAACTTTTCTTGGGAACTAGGTCCATTTGTCCATTAGGGGTCGGCCAGTGATTGTTTCATTTCCTGCTGTTTTGGGGAAAAGTTCCCTTGACAACCGAGGAAGGTTCAGGCCATGCAGTGACAAATGAGGGCTGTAGTCAGCCAGCCACTGTGGGGTGGGGTCTAGAAAGAGTTGGGTGCAGGGGCAGAGAGTACTACCTCACCACCCAATAGTATCTTGACCAGAGATTGGATGCAGGGCCCAGGTTTAATCCTTGCCAGACCCTTGATGGGCCTTTACTCTGCTGTTCTGAGGCCTGAGCCTGGCAGGACACTTTACTGATGAACAACGTAGACCCAACTGCCAAGGATCCAGAAGTTGGGTCTCTGTGTAGGACATCCCCTCCTGGTGTGTGTGTAGGGAGGCGGGGCAAGCATCCAGTTATTCATTGGGAGAACAAGATGCCACTGTGCCACACAGCCATTCACTGTACAGCTGCCTTGGCTCTCTCTCTTGGAATATTAGTCTTGGATTCAACTGCCTGTGTCCTAGCAGCTCCCATACAGCCCTTTGCTAACTGAAAGTGCTTCCCATATTTGACTCTGTGGAAAGGAAGTGTCCCCTGGACCTCTCAATGCTCCCGGGCTGTACAAACCAGAGAAATACAGAACGACCCTATCTTCTTAGAGAGGAAAGCGAGGCCAGCACTGTCCTGGGCGCTGCACCCTGACTGTCACCTGGCTAGTGGAGAGGGACCCTCTGAGCTCCTGCTGGCTCTGCCATTACGTCTATGTGATGGATCATGTCGCTTCCTTTTCTATGATATCATAGGAAAAAAGTGGCAATAATTCAAACAGTCACTTTCAAGATGCTTTTAAGTTTTGAAATGAGTTAATAAATATGGCTGACATGGGACTAAATGCTTAGTGTCTGCCCGCCTCTGCCACCTGCTACTATAGTGAAGGGTGCCATCCCTCCAGGCAAGTAGCCCTACTGCTCCGCCACTCATTGTCCTTCTGGGGAAGGCTGGCAAGCCTAGCTACTTTATGGGATTGCTATGAGAACTAAACCATGTTAATTATCTCCGTAAAGTATGCAATAAATGACCATTCCTTCTGTGTTGCTTTAGTTCGGTTTTGCTCCTCGGGGATGACTTTATTTCCAAATAGAAGAGCTTCAGAATCCTGTGCCCCACCAACTAGATTGACAGACACTTTGCCTAACCCCAGCCAGTGTCCCCTTTCCCACCTGTAAACTGGTACGATAATGACTATCCCAAGGAATCAATTGCTGGGATGGCTACGAGGGAAACATATACAATAATACACAGGGCACAGTGGGCCCCTCTGAAGAGAGACGCCTATAAATGGAAGGTGGCACTACAGGGTGGAGTAATCATTGGTGAGTGCCCCTCTCTTTATTTAATTAGGAGAAAAGCAGTAATTAGGAAGCATGGCCTTGTTAAAGCTGTGGCCTGGGAAATAGTTCTCTTGGCACCTAATCAGAACTGTGGCATGGCACACATTTTTGCCAAATGTGGCAGCAGGGGATCTTGCCCCAGGCTCAGAGACAGATCTAGATATAAAGAGGAATTTGCCATCTGGGGCACAGGTCTGGACGTGGCTGATGCAGAGCTAGGGCCAGAAACCTTGTTCTGTTCCTCAGGGAACCTCTCTACTGAGCTCAGCTGAGCCGGCCTGGCCACATCTTACCTTCATGTCAACCTCTCAAAGTCGCCATGATCTATAGCTCGTAGCTGGTCCAAGTCCCAGAACCAAGCTTCTTCACAGGGTCCCCAGCCCTCTGGGTGACATCAGGGCTCTGAAAAGTATTTCAGATCCAGTCCCTGGGACAAGGAGCCCTCCTTGAGGTGGCCATCAGGTGGTAGGTGCTGGGGTCTCATCTTGCCTTTATTGCACACTAGTCTCCCACCAGATTACTTCCCTCCATCCCTGCTGCCAGAGCAGCCTCTTCTGGATGCCTCAAAGTGCCTCTGTCAGGAAGCTCTCCTGGCTTCCCAGCTCTAACACCAGCTTCCTTTCTCAGCTCTGGGTTCTGCATTGGTCCCTCCGCTCTCCTCCCCTCCGGGATGACTGGGCTGCAGGGAGGGAAGCTGGAGGTGTGGGCTTTCCCATCCCAGCACCCAGCCTGGTTACCTTTTTGCTGTGCTTTGTTTTGTTTTACTGAGACAGGGTTTCTCTTTGTTGCTCTGGCTGTCCTAGAACTCACTCTGTAGACCAGGCTGGCCTCGAACTCGCAGAGATTTGCCTGCCTGCTTCCACCTCTCAGGTGCCTGGGTTAAAGGCATCCACCACTGCCCTGCAGCCTGCCTACCTTTGAAGCCGGTAAAACTGGCAGGATCTACTGTGTTGACAAGCAAGTGGAGGGGGAAGTTCTTCTCCCCCAGTTATAAATTTATTGTAAATATCAGAACAGATTCCCACTAAACAAATGGACATCTGGACATCTTATCACAGTTTCATGTTTTTAAAATGAAACTTTTAGCCACGTCTCTTTAGAGACCTCTCTTTGTACCCACTGTGCGCTCTTTCCCTTTCCCCCTTGGGGTCTCCTGTTTCCTTTGTTACTGTGACAAAGTCTCCTTCCTTACCTGCACGTGTAGGTTGAGACTCTGAGGCTTGTTAAACTCTGCAATTCTATAAGGGTGTAGTCCTCTCTCACACAGCATCCTAACAGAACCTTAGACCCAGCCTCTCTGTGGCTGCTCTCCTTTGTGCTGTGTTACCTCACACTTGGACCATTTGCTCCCTCCCTCCCTCTCATCAGTCACCGAGGGTCTTAAATCAGTGAGACTATGTGACCCTGTTGTTCAAATTCCACTAATGGCTCCTCATTTAACTCACAGTAAAATTCAAGTCCTTGAGGCCTCCTAGGCCCTCCAAGCGGTTCCATCCTCTTTGCTTTCTGTCCCTTTCTTCCAAGACACTGGCTACCTCTCCTTCTGAGCAGCCTTTGCACTTTTCCTCAGATTCCCAGTCAAGACATGGGGCTGTTCCCTGGATAGCCACACCCATTCTCTAGATACCACTTGGCCCCTGCTTCAGGTCTTGCTTGTGTTTCACATCTCCCTAAGGCCTGCCTATTGAAAATTATGAGCCATACTCCAAGCCGTCTTTCTACCACCTGGGTCTTATTTGTTCCCTTCAGTGATTCCTGCTCTCTACCAAGTTCTGAATTTTACCTGTTTATTACATTTGTTATCCATCACCTACTTCCAGTTATAATGGAAGCTCTTTGAGACTGGGAATTTTTTAAAAATTTGTGTACTTAGGTTTCCCCTTGACAATGCCTACCCAGCACATGGGTGTGTAAAATTATTTATTGAATGGTTAAACAAATAAATAAATGGATTACAAATTTAAGCCACTCCCTTCCCTCCCTCCCTCCCTCTCTCCCTCCCTCCTTCCCTCTCTCCCTTCTTCGTGAATTTCTGTCGTGTTGTGGATTGCATATAGGGTCTCACACATGCTAGCAACTGCTCTACCATTAAGATAAATCTTCAGTCACTTTTTTACAGTGTTTATTTTGAGTCAGAGTCTTGCTCATACTGACCTTGAGTTCTCTCTGTAGCCCACGCAAGCCTTTGTGGTCTTCCTGCGTCAGCCTCCTGAGTAACTAGGATTGCAGGTAGATTACAGTTGCATACCCTCAGAGGCTGGCTGCCCCTAAGCATTTCTTGTTCAAGAATTTCTAGAACTTTCACTAGATTTTCCTAAGTGTCTATGGTTTAAAACCGGAGCAGGGGTGTGCAGGGGAAGAGGGTTGGAAATATTGGCCTAATTACCCAACAGAAGTTGGGTGCAGACCCTTTGCTTGCTTAATAGTCTTTCTGTCTAATGAAGGTCATGAAGGGTTTTCTTCTTTTTCTCATTGATGACTCTTGTAGGTCCATCCTGGTAGCTTCTGGTCCTTCCTCACTTAGACTGGCAGCAACTCTTGCTCGACTTAGCCCTAGCTGGCTGCACTGATCAGGGAATTGAGGAGACATTGACCAGGATATAGGCAGCAGGCTGGCTCCAGAGAAGCCATAATTTTCCTTTTTCTTCTGTTGAGACTGTCTGGGGCAGAGGCTGATGTGGCCACAGACCCCTGCACATCCTTCAGGAGCGAGGCAAAATGCCCAGACCAACAGGAGCTGCTTCCGGCCTCACAGACACTGCAGAGACCAGGAGTAAATCCAGGAAATCTCATACCCCATCCCCACACCATGGAAGAGCTGAACTGGCCTGTGATGGGAGCTGGTGTAGATGAGTGGGCCAACCTGGAAGGCAGGGAGCCACCAAAGGCCATCTGGAGGTGATAGTTGGAGTGAATTAGAGGTGAGTCAGCCAACTCATGGGCAGTTAAAAGACAAGTGGCTAATTGTGGGTGCAGACGGCGGGTCACACACAGAAAATGAGGAACAAGTGCTTAATTGGGCCCACAAGCCCAGGATCCCGCCTATAATTAGCAAATTGCAGAGCTTTGATATTTGCTTTGGTAACAGTGTGTGTAGTAAATTGCAGGGAGGAAAACTGTGCCCCTAGCCTGGGAAGTGACCTTAGGTCTAGACTCCCTGCATCATTCTCTCACACTGTTGTAGGCAACACAGACACACACAGACACACATACACACACAGACGCGCTCACATACACACACACACACACACATAGACACACACAGACACACACACACAGACACATACATAGACACACACAGACACACAGACACACACACAGACACACACACACACACACACACACACACACACACACACACACACACACACACACACACACACACACACACACACACACACCACACGAAAACACCCAGGCAATGAGGTAAAGCTTGCGTCTTGATGCTTTCTGTGTCAACCCTTGTTTAAATTTTTGCCAGCTTGGACCTGAAGAAGGAGGCTTGGTTTCCTGGTACACACATTCTCACAGTTCACATATGAATTACTATGCTCCCAGAAGCCATCACTCCTAAGGAGCAGAGAGGCCCTTTCACTACAGATATCACCAAGGAGTGGCCCTGGGTAATTCCCCAAGTAAGTTCCATAGTGAGCAAGGCAAAGTACAAGAGAGTCCACTTACAGCACTGTTGAAATTTTATCCATGAAGATGGCTGGCATGGGTTTCAGATCTGCAGCTCTTTCTGCAAGCTTCTTAGATGTTCCTCCCCAGGTGTAGACCAGCAGCATGCTGGAAAGTTGCTTGGGGGTGTTGGGGTAAAATTTTATACATTTTCACAAGCATATGGGGCAGATGAACGAACACTAGCAAAGAAGAAAGGCCCTTAGGAAGCATCAGGAGAGCCAAGCTTAAATCTGGACTGACAGATTTTGCCCCAGTTATTTAAATATTTATATAGTACCTCTGTCATTTGTAAGTTGGTTTCTTTCTTTCTTTTAAACATTTATTTATTTATCATGTTCTATCTGCATGTATGTCTGCAGGCCAGAAGAAGGCACTAGATCCCATTATAAGATGGTTGTGAACCACCATGTGGTTGCTGGGAATTGAACTCAGGTCCTCCAGAAGAGCAGCCAGTGCTCTTAACCGCTGAGCCATCTCTCCAGCCCCCTGTGGGCCTGTTTCTACTGCCTATGCTTTCTCTTAGTCATAGGTCATTAGTCATTCCTGCTTTTTTATGGCTAGTGCTCTTTTGGTCAGATAGTGAGCACTGTGCTTTTATAGTGTGAAGAAGTTGGACTTAGGTTTCTTTCCTTAACGGGTGTTAAGCTTCATTTTCGTCTGTAGTTAAATCACACAGGAATCCACTGTCTTCACTGAGTGCTGTCTGAGTAGCTTTCCTGGGAAGAAGGTTTCACACCTTATTCTCTTTTGACTACTCTAGTCTCTCCACTGAGTACCCCAAAGGATTACCAAGGACTCTCAGCTTTGGTTGTGGGGCACAGTCATTCTCCACTTTGTGAGAACTTGGGGCTGTTCAGCTCACCCCACCCTCACCCACTACACACACATACTTTTCCTTCTTATTTCTTCTATCTGGTTTTGTGGAGTTATGTGTGGTTTCACATTAATCAAAGACTTGACGGAATATTTTAGCAGGGTTATTTCCCTGTGTATCTCTGTATATCCTGGAATTGTGACTTTCACTTCCTAGATATTTCAGTTTACTCAATGTCCAGTCTCTGACTTTTTAGCAGAGTGGAGTGAAGCTATCCAAATTTGCACATGATCTGGAACTTGCCTCTGAGTATAAAACCAGGGTCCCTTTGTGACTCATTTTATCTGCTAACCTCAATCTGGCAGTACCTCTTCTCAAGGTCCAAAAACAGTAGTCATGCTATTGAGACAGGAAGTTAGAGTTAGGGTTAGGGTTAGGTCTTTCCAAGTTAATGAAGTGCCAGTTGCCTTATGTATAGAAACAGAACATGAATGACCTTCCTGAAAATTCAACTCTGCACACTGAAGAATAGCACAGATGCAATACCACCTACAATGATGCACAAAACAAGCCACAGGTCAGAAAGAGAAGTTTGTTATAAACTAGCTCTGTTTGCTTCCTTTCCATCTGATTTGACACCACTAATGTATGATGCATTAAACAGTTTTCAAGTAATTGCTGAATTTTAAGGCTGCAGGGGATTTATTCCAGAAAGATAAACTTGGGTTGCTCCAAAGCATAGTGGTGCATGCCTTGAATTCCAGCACTCAATCCTAGAGATCTCTGTGCATTTGAAGCCAGCCTGGCCTACAGAGTGAGTTCTAGGACAGCCAGGGCTATATGGAGAAACCCTGTCTCCACAACAACAAAAAGCAAATCCTTTATTTCACAGATGCAGCCGGAGGCTTGGGGAATGAAGTGATTTTTACAATCTCTCATAATACCCTTGGGGGAGAATGGAGCTGGCGTTCACAGATCTCGACCCCCAGCCTTGCACTCATGCATTCAGATCACCTTTACTGAACACCCACTGGATTTGTAACATTAAACTAATTGCCATATTGCCTTGGTTTTCGGAAATGTTAAAAAATTGATTTTGGAACATTAGAGTAAGTTCAATAAATCAGTATGTAATTTTGGATTTCTTTCAAGTAGATGAGTCTGATGAGCATTAATTGGAGCCACCTCCGTTTCAAGACCCAGGTATGTGAACTAGGCCCCATGGAATACTTCATTATAGTACTTCAGACATATGAACATGTCCAGTAATTACTGGGCTTTTATGGTGCTGTCAGACATGGCTGTAGAAAAGCTAATGATTTACTCTGCATGCAGCTATTTCAGGGACCCAATGCAAGGCGGACAATAAAACTTGGAGAAAATTGTTCAGGACCTTTGATTTGATGACTTACAGTGTCCTTTGCAGCTGAGAAGATGTTGACAGAGGAGCTCTACAGCAGAGCTGTTCTAGGGACCTGCATGGGCAAGCATGAGAATGGTGCTGGCTGAGAGCGCTGAGTGTGGACAATGTGAATGGGCAATCTAAACTAAAGGGACCACATAAGGACAGGTGATAAGCCAGGGGTATGGCCAAAATTGAATGTGATCTGACCCATGTACAAGCACTATACAGTCTAATATAGCCTTCTCCTCAGATCCCTGGAGCATCTTTTGTGAACATTATCACATCCATAACACTATAATCCCTAAAGTTTGAGAGACTCTGCATTGGAAGTTAAAAATTAACATTAGAGATTGAAAATGCAAGTATAAATGATAGAGATGAAAATAGAGAGGCAGGATTGAGCAGAAGGTGGACGGTATATTTATATATTTTTTTCCTTAATTACTGCTGAACCAAAGACAGATCATTCCAAAATTATCATATAGAGCTCCTCTCCTTTCCCAGAACTCAGAGTTTCGCAGCCTCTGGCTTGTGGAACTGTGGTGAAAGGGCATAGAAGATGAAATGGGAAATGCTGGTTGGGAGAGTCTACATGCCTTGAACACCCGACTGGAAAATTGTGACAGTTTCTAGATGATGAGTAAGCATGCTTGATTCCTCGATTACAGGGTGAGCATGAGCCACAGGCTATAAAGACCGCATAACATTCATCTCAGCACTCGGGAGGCAGAGGCAGTCGGATCTCTGTGAGTTCAAGGCCAGCCTGGTCTATGAAGGGAGTTTGAGGACAGCCAGGGATACACAGAGAGACCTGGTCTCAAAGAAACAAATATAAACAAACCAACAAATTGAGGAATGGACATGACAGGAAGAGAGGAGTCTCATGGAGCCCATATGCAGCCACATCACTCAGGTTTCTAGTCATGCTGGCCATTGAAGACTCTCTTCAGATACTGAGCAGAAACAGGAGGGGGCCTGAGGAGAAATACGGCCTTTTCTTGAGGGGAAAGAAGAAGTGAAGTAAAGGATTTAATAAGCCTGCTCCTTGAGTTTTGTGAGAACAAATGAGGTAGGTTTTGTGAAAGGGCCTAGGGCGTGTCAGCTGCACAGTCAGCTCCTGGTAAATGCTCATCTCACTTATCCTATTTGTTAGTTCTGTGCACGTCTACTGGGCTATGAATAGTCCAAAAAGTAAATGGGAGGGTAATGACTGAGTAAAGAGAATGTGTTTGACAGAGAGGTCCTCTGAACAATTAGGCCACTGCCATCCTCCTCAGAGCTGGAAAGTTCCAGAAACATCAGGATACTTAGCTCTCCCTTCTTTCCCTTCCATATCTCCCTCTCCTGCGGTTTATGTCAGGAGCTATAAATGTGGTAAATAACAAAAGAGGAGGAGGAGGAGAGAAAGAAAGGAAGAAAAAAGAAAAACAAAAAAGAAAAGAAGAGGCAACACCCTTCAACCTCTTGACCCTGATTGTGTATCAGTTTCCTCCTACAGTGAAACATTTCCTATAGAAAATGCTTCTTAAGCAGAAAGGCAAAGGATTAAAAACAGCCTCAGGAATTCCCTGAAACTGACCAGATTCATTAGGCCCCTCCCTGCCAGCCTAATCAATTAAGGTGCCTGGAGTCACTTCCAAAGGAGCTAAACTGCAAAGTGGACTCTGAGATAGTCTAGGTGCCTAGAAGAATTAGAAACTAGTAGAGTTACTTTGAAGAGGTTTAGACCAACTGAGGCACCTGGAAAGAACACTCTCCAACCTATTGAATTGCCAGCTGCTTTGCAGTGTGTTCCAGATTCCCAGCTTTGTGAGCTGTCGTTCATGCTGGAGCAGGCTTTGGTGATACAGCTGTCTTTGAGCCATTTCTGTTCCTGTAAGTAACCCCAATAAAACTCATTGGTTGAGGCTGGAGAGATGGCTCAGTGGTTAAGAGCACTGGCTGTTCTTCCGGAAGACCTGAGTTTAATTCCCAGAATCCATATGGCAGCTAACAACTGTCTGTAATTCCAAGATCTGACACCCTTACACAGTTATACATGCAGGCAAAACACCAATTTACATAAAGTAAAAATAAAATATTTTTAAAAAACCTCATTGGTTTACCAAGTTGGATTTTGGTGGTATCCATACTTGGCTCTGTTGGTGAGTAGATTCGTATGTGTGTTACATCTCCCCAGGAAAAGTTCTGCCACATAACATCCCCGAAAGAACTCTAAACATGATGTAAAAGCCATAAGGAATAGAATGTCTATGTTTGCTGAGGTCACTGTTCCAAGGATATACCTGTGCCAGATACTGAAGCACAGCTGTGTGAGCCTGACTGGGCTATGCCAGCAGTACTGAGGCCCACAGAGTTCCCTTGGTTGAGAGACTCAGGTTAAATGGACCCTTCCATGCCAGCTTCCTTACCTCCTCTTCCTCTTCCAAGGGTCCAATGTTCTTGTGCATGTGCAATACCTTTACTCAGCTGGTATAGTGTCAAGTGCAGCACTGTGGCCCCATGTACCTGGCCAGAAGCACCCCATGAGTGGGAAGGCACTATGCCAGAAACTGGGGGATTGCTATGAGCTCTGAGGAACACATTATCTTCAGTAGAACACAGTGTGACCTTGGTGTGGTTGCCAGTGACCTTGACTTCACTGGATGCTTCTTGTTCCAATTCTCTTTCTGCTCTTGGGTCACAGACCCCTTGCTTAGTTGTCTTTTGAGAATTAGAGGAAACCTGTGGCTCTAGATTCCTGCTTTTGCTTCTGAATCAAACTGCACGTTGCATTTTATCCACTCCTTGACATTTTGCTTCTAAGTCCTTTCCTTTTGAACCTGGGTGGGCCTGGGACTACTTTAATAAGTATGACGGCAGAAATGGCCCTATATGACCTTGCTCACTGGATACTTACTCTTGGAGTACAAGTCACTATGTAGGAAGTTCAATGATCCCACGGCCACCAAGGCATGTACAGTCCTCAGATCAATAGCCCCCAATGTGTTTAGCCTTCCAGCCAAGTGAGTGACCTACCTCAGACTCACATGTCCAAATCCTTCTGGGTGACGTCAGTTAATGCACATGGAAAAGAGTCTCTCAGACAAGTCTGGTTGGATTCCTGACCCACAAAGTCTTGAGATGTGAGAAGATGGTAATGGTTTTAATGCACCAAGTTTGGGGGGAGTTGATTATGAAGCAGGAGATAACTAGAACACACGACATAAATAGAAAAAAGTTGGCCGTCTGCTTTAGACAAATTTAGACTGATTTCATACGATTTACCCCAACCATCTGCTCTTCCCCATGATAATTCCATTTTGTTCAAAATTTGGATTAAATTACCTCTTCCCTGAGCCAAATCCTCACCTGAGTTTCCGACCAGTTCCTCGAGACTCAGAGAAGCTTTCAGATGTCTCACCTGCAGCTTGACTGTCAACAAAACAGCCACACTCAAAATCTCTCAAACTCATCCAGTAAAGCAGCTGCATCCACCCTCCATCCAGTGCTTCATGAAAATGGCCGCAAGTTAGAATGGATAACACAATCAGACAGTTTCCTGTAGATCCTGCATGGGCGTACTACACTGGGCATTTCCCCAGCAATTCCACCTTTCAGAATGGTGGCTTCCCATCTCTTGGCTCGTTTTCCCTGCAGGTAGAGCACAGGCTGTTTGATTTCTTTCTGTTGTTTTGAGAAAGGGTCTTAGTATGTAGCCCAGGCTGGCAATGAACTTCTGATCTCTCTTCTTTAGTTTCAGGGGCTGGGATTACAGACATGGATTCCCCCACCTCCACCCCCATTCCTCCTTAGTAACACCATTGCTCTCCTTATTTTGAAGAGACATTTAAAACCAATGAAAAGTTAGCTAGAGTTGAAACCATGCCTTGGCCTAATTTTGAACCTTGATCTGAAGAAACTCCCAGAGTAGGTTGGGGTGAGGATAAGATTGGGTAGGATCTTTATAATAGACATAATATACATGTGTGTCTAATTCTTTCAATATTAAAAAAGGGCAAAAAGTATATTTCCTCTGAGTCTCAGTTTTCTCATCAGTCAAATGGGTTCAGTCTTAGTCCATTTCACAGGCAGTTGAGTACCTTCCTACCCTTAGGTGCTGGGTAAGAAGTGTCCCCTGAGAGAGGCTGTGAGCACAGGGGACCCAATGGGGAGAGAGACGAGACCTGGCTGTCAAGTGGCCAGAGACAAAAGCAAGAAAGAGGACCAGCAAAGGTTTGTTATCCTGCCAGCCATCACTTAGGAAACTGTGGCTTCATTCTGAGGGAAGAACTCTGGGAAGGAAGACTGTTAGCATTCTCATTTTACAGATGGTGAACAGAGAGAGCTGCAGCTAGAACTCACTAAACAGTTATGAGGCATAATCAGGATTTCACCCAGTCTGGTCCAGTCTCCATGATAGTGACTGTATATTGCTTGCATTTTTCTGAGGTAAATGTATGGTGTGGTGTGTGTGCCAGAAGTTAGTTTCCCCCCTTTCAACTCTAAAGTTCAGTAAAGAAAGTATTTGTAGGTGGGTGGTAGAGGCAGAGACAGGTGAATCTCTGTGAGCTCAAGGCCAGCTTGGTTTACATAGTGAATTTCAGGCCAGCTGAGGCTAAGTAGGCAGACTATGCCTCAAGAAATAAAACAACCAAACAAAAAACAAAAGCAATGCTGGGCAGTGGTAGTACATGCCTTTAATCCCAGCTCTTGGAAGGTAGAGGCAAGTGGATCTTTGTGAGTTCCAGGACAGCCAGGGCTATATAGTGAGACCCTGTGCCAAACAAACAAACAGTGTTAGTATATGCCTAGCTGGAAAATGTCAGTGACATACTCATTTAAAAGAGGTATCCACTCTGACACTGGGTATAATAGCACTTTCAATGGAGAAAGCGGGGAGAGATTGATTGATTGATTGATTGTGAGATTGTGTTTATGGACTTTCACTAGTCAGGAGTAGGGGTGAGTCTTCTCTCTGAAGGAGCAGAGTTTCATTTTGTGGTGAGAAAACTATTCTAAGAGACAGTGGTAATGATTACATGACTGGGAATATGCTAAAACCTATTGAATTACATACTTGAAATGGATGAGTCTCATATGTCTGTTTTACAAAAGAAAATTATAAACACTAAATTCTAGGCATTTCCTAATCTGACATATTGTTATCGTTGTTGTTCTATTTGTTTGCTTTCATTCTGTAGCCCAGGCTAGCCTCAAAACCCACCTACCTACCTGCCTCAGCCTCCTAAATGCTGGGATTGCATTGGTCAGTAACCTTTGAGTCTCTTTGAGTTCAGACATATATGTTGAAAATACCATGGCAAATGAAAAGCCCCCAAACCACAGTGTCCACGGCTGGTGCCCGAATCAGTTGGCTTCTACCACAGCAAACAAGTCTAAGATAACTAGCCTCTACTTAGAAAAGGTTTGCTTTGGCCCACAGTTCTGCAGTCCATGGTCACTTGGCTCTGTCACCATTGGGCCTGTGGTAGGGCAACATACTGTGGTGGGAAGACGTGGCATAGCCAGAACACATACTTCACACTAGGAAGCAAAAGGGGAGAAGAAGGGGAGGGGTACATGATCCTCTCCAAGGGCCTGGAATCTTCTCAGGAGGCCCTGTCTCTGAGAACCACCGCCTGGAGATCAAAACTGTCCCACCTGGGCCTCTGGAAGAAATTCCTCATCTCAGTCACAGCAAGGCCTTGTTATAAGGGGAAATGTTGTCAGAATAGAGTGTTTCCCAGCAACAAAGGGATTCTCAAGCAGCTGAGAGAAAAGATGTTCAGTAGGAGATGTAAATGATCCTGTGGCCCATGGCTATCATGATTATTGGAAGGCTTGCCAAGCTGAAATAACTAGCCCACTGCTGTGAACCCCAATTTAGAACAATAGGTTGAAACCCCTTTGTATAACAGAAGTAAGTGATAAGTCATCTGGAAAAGCAAGGGCATTCTTGTCATTTAATTATTTTAGCATCAAGTGAAATTGATCATCAGCTTGGGACATTATTTTTATCATTTTATTTTATCAACACAAGGTCTAACATAGTCCCAGTTAGCTTCAACTTCTGAACTTCTTGCATCCACCCCCCAAATATTGGGATTACAGGTGCTCACTACCACACCCAGTTTTGGGACATTATGAAAATAAGTTCCTGTAAGATGACTAAAAGCTGCACTGAATAATTGTCATGGAAGATGTAAAGTCTAGGTCAAATTGATGACTAAGTGATAGCCTCCTGGGAAAATTAATGATGCAGGAATTAAACTAGACAGCCCAAGAAATCACTTCCAATTTTACAATTTGGTGCTTCCAAATTCATCTTCAATTTCTAATCACCCCCACCCCATCCCCACCACATACACATCCTGGCCTTTGCATGTGTGGTTTTTAAAACAGAGTCCTGCTTTGTAGCCAGGCTTACCTAAAACTCACAATCCTCCTGCCTCAGACTCTAATATTTATTTCACTTATAAATTACGTTTAGTCTTTTGGGGGCATTGCTTGTTAGAATCTGAGTTCTCTGATTTCTTGCTTTTCTATTGTTAATATATTTCCAACACACACACACACACACACACACACACACACACACACACACACACACACACACACGTGATCAGTTCACCTGGACTCACAGTTGCTCTGAAGTGTGGTCTTGGGGAGCCTGTGGGTGGGAGCAGATCAGCAGGCCTGGATCCCCCAGTAGCTAGAGGCTCACTGTATAGATGACTAGTTCATCAGCTAGCCCAGGACAGAGGGCTTATATAAGAGGCAAACTTCTCAGAGCAGTCCTGGGGGAAGTCACGATGGCTGGTCACCCTGACTCCTATTTCAAAATGATGATGCTGTTTTTAAATGGAAAGCAAGAAAGAATGGGTTTTCAAGGTGCTGAAAAACCAAACCGAACCCACAACAGCTTCTACACCTATTTCCAAGGCTGCATTATTGAGGCTTAAGGGAAAGTCACATGTACTTTATATGTGTGTGACCTTGGACATGATTACGGTGTCTCTGAGTCTTACTTATCCCACCTGAGAAGCAAAAATGGGAGCCAGTGCTGTTAGACAGGATGGTATTAGAAATTGGAACCCTCTGCAGGTATTCACTGCTTCCTGAAGGATGCTTAAAGGCGATCGGAGCAGTTGTCTGAGAAGATGGTAAAGTCCAGGTCACCTGGTAAGTAAGCCAGCTTCATGGGGGGACACAACAATACCACTCAATGGGAGTCATAGGCCTTGTCAAATGATAGACTGACCTCACCTAAGAGCACATCACTCCCTTCGCAAGGCTCCAAGATCTAAGTGAAACTCAGAAACTCCGAGGAAACTGTGATTGATTGAGATGAAACCCACAAATTGTTTGAAGACTTGTATTTCAAGACTTGGTAGTCATTTGCTTGTAGGGATTTTCTGTCACTCCAGTGCTCTGGGTCAGCAGCCTGGAAATCTGGACTCTGATGACACCTGTCACCTGTCTGCCACTGTCCTCTCAGCTGTGGGAATCGCTGTGGTCTACACATGGGGCTGAAGGAGCTCCTGGGCCCACACCCACTCTCTATCAAAATCCTTGCCACCCGTAGCGCGATGGTGTGGAGGCTGGAAGGTTGGGGCCACATGACTTGAGCTATAGGAGATTTCAGTGAGCCTGCGTCTGCTTTTCTTAGGGTCCATATTACGGCTGAGAAGGGAGAAGGTGTCTGTGACTGATGAAGGGCATGGTGGGGCTTCCAGACTGTTAATCATCCAGCATCAGTATTCAGAAGTATCACCAAAGAGTCACCAGCACTGCTAAAATGTGGCTTCCTGGGCCCCCATCTCCCAGTTTCTGATTCAAGACACCGCAGAAATCCAGAGTATTTAGAAAGGCCACTGGGAATAGAATTTCTTTGGCTGAAGACCCTCAGGCTAAGCTAGGTAAGCGTTAAGTATCTGCAGACAAGGAGACTGACTCTTTGTTGCTTTGCCTCGAGTAGAGCTGTTGGCCGAGATAACTATTGCTTGGGGGGGTTGGATGTTGGTGAAATAGAAAGCTAACCCTGCTACAGCTTTGCTAATATTGTTTTTCTGTCTCCTCTGACACTTGGGAAAGTGGGATACCAGTTGTCATACGAATTTTTTGTATAGGGAACCTGGCCAAGCTCCTTGGCATAAGGAAAACCAACAAGTCAGTGTTGATTCCTAAATTAATGTGCAAGCATTGGGACATGTGTCCCGTCCTTGGCTCCCACAGGCACCTGTGCTTCTGGTAGTGTGGTTGTCACAGCCTCTACCCTGCTGCCAACTGAGCCTGTGAGGAAGTATGGACAGGCAGAGGACTGAGACCTGATCCCAGGCCCTGTATGAGTCAATTACAAAGCTGGGGTGGGTGCTATAGAGAGCACCACAAAATGCTTCAATATGCCGGGCTCTGTCTCGAGAAGGTGCAGTGAAGGCTGGAGTCAGGAGACCTTGACTGTTGGGGAGACAAATGGCCTTTCCCGCAGAAATCACCTCCGTACCCAGATTTCAGGTCCCCCATAGCCGTGGACAGTCCCATCACACCAGCATCCATCTCCTTGCCAAGGAAAGGAGGGAAACCGCAAAGAGGTCAGCTCCCAGGGACTCATTTGGAACTTCTTGGATGAGATAAGGGCAGGTGGTAACTTGATTTAAAAGTGGGGTGAGCAGATCTAAAAGGAACCAACCAGTATGGCTGTAGTCTCCAGATGCGGTCTCCTGGTTACACCTCTGTGTCTGCTCACAGCCCTTTTCACCTGTCTGGTTCCACTCCTGTGTCTGTTCATCCTACCTATGTTCTGCCTTCCTGAGCTTCCAGGGAGGGAAGGTATTGGCGGAACTGTTGTAAACATTGGTGTGGAGGACACAGGCCCTCATCCTCCCTGTGTGTGGGGCTCCCCTCCCTAGGTAACCATTTCCACTGGAAACATTGTTTAAATGTCAGCAGGGAGGATGGAGGGAGCAAGGTTTAGCCTGTATGGACCTGTGCCTTCTCTGTCCCCAAGTCAAGCCTTAGAGGGTTGTTGTTGTTGGGTTTTTTGGTTGTTTGTTTAGTTCTTTTGTTTTTTGTCTTCTCTCAATTGCAGCCAAGAGAGGAGGTGATATTCCAAAGCACTCTCAAATCACATCCTTTTAAAACAAACAGCGGGCACAGGGAATAGAGCTGATTGCCTGGATCCTTCTAAAGAAATGTGGATAAAGAAATCTCTAGAAGACCCTCAAACAAACATAGATCCGTTATTCTCTGAGCACTGAATTTTGTTGGCCTTGGATGCTGCAGCCACTCCCAAATTTTGGAGGGTGTAACTTATACTCAACACTTCAGCTGATGAAAGCTAGCCATGCATACTTATTGTTTCAGGGGGCTCCCATGGTCCTCCTGTCTCCAGCCTCCAATGTGGAAATAGAAATGCTCACCCAATGGGTTAAAAAAAAAGCAACAGCAACAAAAAAACTTTATTTTTTTCTGTTTTTCCTCCTCTGCTTTTTTTTTTGGGAAGTTTGCCGAGAACTATCTGTGCCGTGTGTACAGTGGCAGGCATTGGTTAAATCCTTATGGGCACATCTTGAAGTTTCAATGACACAGTTATTAAAATACTTAGAAAACGGTAAGGTCTTGCTAACTTGGTGAATATGGCTGTTCTCTTCATTATCTTTTCTATGCTGGTCTTTGGGAAAGAATAGACTCTGGGAGGCTGTTAGATGCCTTTCATGGCTTTGGATCCCCGTTGTCACACAGAGGTTCGCTTTGCTGACCATTTTCCTGGCTGCTGGCTACCTGAGCATCTCTGAGGGAACTGTAGTCTATCCAGTAACTCACTGTCTTCTAAACTATCCACAAAAGTGCACACTTGTGTGTAAGGAAGATGCAAAGAAGAAGAGAAAAAGCTTCCAGTGCTCAGACAGCTCACACGCAGGGAAGCGTACATGGTTAGAATTATACTTAAGATAGAAAGTAGTGCCACGGGGAAGAAGGAAATGAGGGTTTGCAGTCACAGGAGGCAGGGCTCACTGCCAGCTGGAGATGAGGGGAAGTATGTTCTTTGAGAAGGTTTTGGTGGGTTCTGTGGAGATAAGAAAAAGGGATGTGGCAGCCACGAGGCTATTACCATTGAGAGCCATACCACTAGGGCCCAAGGCTTCCGTCTCCAGGCTATCCTACTAGTTAACTGAGCAGATATATTTTTTAAAATTTTTATGTTTTGTGCATTGGTGCTTTGCCTGCATGTATGTTGGTGTGAGAGTGTCAGATCCTTTGGAATTTGGAGTTACAGACAGTTGTGAGCTGTGGGTGCTGGGAACCCGGATCCTCTGGAAGATAAGCCAGTGCTCTTAACCACTGAGCCATCTCTTCAACCCCAAAGAATTAATTAATTTAATAGGTAAAATTAATTTCTTTGTGATTTATGATTCATAAATGTTTATTTTGCACATGTAATTTTACCTATCTATATTGTGGGGATCAAGTCAAACTTCTCTGGTGGAAAGTAGTTCCCATGAGAAAGGCCTACAACTTGGATCTGTAGTCACAGTTCCACAGGTCACCATTCTAGGTCCTGCATGTGCCTGAATGCCTTCAGCTGCTGTCCAGCCTGAATGTTACTTCCCCAGGGTTTTTTTTTTTTTTTTGCCTTGTTTGTACTTCTTGTGAGTAATACAGCTCCTTGATGTTCTCAGTGTGCCCCAGGCTCAGGTGGACTCAAGGTGACCACCTGGCTGAACACACAGACTATTGAGATGACAGATAAGCTTAACCTCTCTGTCAGGGATTCTGTTTTCTTCTCTATATAGCAGGGCTCAGAGGGACACTGTATACTCTGCTTGTGTAGACTCATTGGTTCCATGTAAGTAAAGCTTAGCCTAGGCCTGGCATATGATAGGCTTTGGGGGCTGGAGAGATGGCGCAATGGTTAAGAGCACTGACTGCTCTTCCAGAGGACACAGGTTCAATTCTCAACACCCACGTGGCAGCTCAAAACTGTCTTTAACTACAGTTTCAGGGGACTTGACACTCTCACAGACATGAATGCAGACAAAACACCAATGCACATAAAATAAAATTAAATAAAAATTAAAAATCTGGCTATTTTTCCTCTAGGATCAACTTGCTCATCTGGGACATCAACATGGATTTCTTGATTCCTTTCCTTCACTGTTTCTCATGGGTAGCCTGCTCTGACTGTCTAGGCAGGCACCTCCCTCCTTTTTGACATTTTCACAAGTGACACAGTGACATTTTCACACCTCCTCAAAAAAAGGACATGATGTCCACACCTAAGTCTTTATTAAGCTGGCCAAGTCTGGCTCTGCCCGGTACACAGTAGGTCTAATAAAGGTGTGGGTGTGCAGGGCCAACACTGAGGCATTGCACTGACATGTTAGGCAACTGACCATGGTCGAATGCTCCTTTATCATGTCCCAAAAATTAGCTGGATGATTGGTTCCCTTATGGGCAAAATGATTTATGGTTTGAGAAGACTTAGAAACAAAACACCATGAAAGTGAATCATCACAAACTACAAGCCTGCCGGCCAGATCAAGTTCACCTCAGGGCCCCTCCAGGGCCTAGGTTCCTTTAAGACCTTTACCTCACATTGTATTCTGCAACCACGTCTCCACTCCAAAACAACAATGACAGCCCTCCAAAATGTAGAGCTCAGACTCTCCAAGTTCACCTACATTACATCTCTGGTGCCACTTTCCCCTAGGATGAGCTTCCTCCTTCCCTCAGTTTCCCCTCTGGGACTCAGAGACCAGGCCTTTCATAGTCAATCTTGTCCTGCATTCTCACTCACCCATGCTTGGGAAGCTGCCTGTGAGGAGGTGAGGCCTGCCTTGGCCAAAAGGCACAAAGAACGCTCCCATTGCCCACACCCTTTGTTCCTCCCACAGGTTTCTTGAGGCTTCACCTTCTTGGTTTGGGCTTTGAGCCACACCCCTTCCCTTCTCACACATCATCCACCACCCCTGCTTTTTTCTGTCCAGCCTCTTGGAATGAAGTTCTGCCTGAAATTGGGGCCTTCCAGCCTCTCCCTTCGAAAACATGGCCTCCAGTCCCACAAACCACAGCTGTGGGAAATAGGCCCTGCCCCAACTGCACAGCAGGCCTGTGGGTCACAGAGGCCAGGCCTGTTCTTGACCTGATCATTGGTGTGGGAGGAAGGGAAGGCTGGGGTAGGGTGAGGTGGGGTGGGGTAAAGCGTATGGGGTAGTCAGAGTGAGATACATTCAAACCATATTCTGTGAAAGGAAATGCCATTTTCATAATGTGCTATTTGAGGGCCTCTTTACACACCGGACAGGGCTCAATTCTCAGCTGCTCTATGCTTTGGCGTTTCTTGGGAAGCTCAATGCTTGGGTCCCACCCAGAGGTGGTTGTAATTGGCATGGGTGTGGACCTGGAAGATATTCTGTTAAAGCTTCCCAGATGGCTTAGGTACAGCTAGGGAGGAGACCTATTGCTTGGGAGTCTCGTTCCTCCATCCCAAAGGCAGTGAATGGCCAAGGCCTGGGGCATAGTTAAACCTGACAACACTGCTCTCTGCCTGACCTCTGTTCCTGTGGCCTGGGCGGGACATAGCCTGAGAAACTGTTGTGTGAGTAAGGATAACACTGACCCTCCCCACCACTGTATCCACCCCAAGGAGGATGGGAGTCCAAGACACATAGTAACCTTTAGGGAATCGGGGCTGAGTCTCCATTGGGAACATGCTTGGCCTGAGGCGGGTTGGGCTTTTCCAAGAATTTGAGGCCTGAGTTAACGTTCCTTTTTCAGCTTCCAGTGCAGCCCTATATAGACCTCTCCCCAGTCAAGGAACTGACCCTCTCTCCACTAATTCTCAAACGCAGCCCCCTCCCTCCCAGACTTTGCCTCTTCTTCATTTCAGATCTGCTGGGTCCTCCACTCTGTGCATGCCCGCTGGCCTTCCTCTCCTCAGCTTCTCCTCTCCAGTTTCCTCTCTTTTCTTCCCCTTCTCCCGTCCCTCCTTCCTCTCTTTCTAGTTCCCGTGTCTTTCTTAGTCATGGTTGTTTATCAGAATCCCTCAAGGAGCTTACACAATGACACTTGTGCGGTTGACAGATGCTCAGTGGTTAAATTACTCACAACCCAAGTGTGAAGACTGAAATTGGGGTCCCTAGGACCTATTAAACACCAGGCAAGGTGGACCCCTATAAACTCAGCCTCAGAAGGTAGACACAGTGCAAGACTAGCCGTATGTGTGAGTGCTGGGTTTGATTAAGAAATCATGCTTTGATGAACAAGGTGGATTGTCTATGGAAGATGATTCTGAACAATAGCTTCCACATGCAATCATACCCTCATACATGTATACTCCCACACACATGTTCACGTGCTTACAAAATGTGAATGCAATGCACATACACACACACACACACACACACACACACACACACACACACCTGAAAAGCGTGGAAAAAGCAACAGTGACGAGTGTTTAAGCATTTTAGAGTTTGGGGTAAAGACTGACACAGCACATTTTTAAAGTTCCCCACATTACGCTAATGCTAACGTGCACAGAGATTAAGACCCACTATGCCAAAGCCGCCAGAAGGAAGAGCACAATGGAAAGAGGTGTGAACGGCGTCAGGAGGCCCAGGTGCTGTGCAGCACTCTTTCCCAGGTGCTCAGGTGATGCCCTTTGTCTGCTGCTACTTTCCCAGGCTGCAGGAGGCCTGAGAGCTCTTGAGGTTATCTGTTCCTAGTGATTCCCACGGCCTGGGTCTGGGGAGCAGGCAGCATTCTAACAGGCATCTAGAAGAACCATGGCTCACCTCCTACCCGAAGCCATGCAGTTGTATCTGGAGGAGGCAACAGGTGTGTGGCCTTGGTACCTTTCTAAGAATGAAACCTGACTGCCACAACCAGGCAGACTGGTCAGCAATTCTCTTTCTCTCCCTGATAGCACAGAGCCAAGGAAGGACACTGTGAGCCTGGCACAGGCCACCTCCGCAATGCGTTTGGCCAGGGTGGGAGGCTGTGGATGGAAGATCAAGGAAAATTGTTCAGAGGGGTCCATTCTCCCTCAGGCCTCCAGGTCTCACCTCATACTTCTGAGCTCCAGAAGTTTTTGTTTTAGCAGCATGAGCTGGGGATGGGGTGGGGGATAAGCTTTGCCTCTGTGCTGAGGGTTGGCATCTCATGTAACAGGCAGGCACAGAAGCAGAAAGCAGATGTACAAGCTGAGTTCTAAAGCTAGCCTCGGCCTGTAACCTGAGGTAGGTGAACACACCCCTGCCCCCCACCCCCAGCACTGAGTCCTGGCCTCCAGAAGGTCTGGGTCCCCGGAAACAGCTTCCTGAAGGGTGGGACAGGAAGGGGAAGGAAAGAGACTATTTCTGGAAACACTTCCAAGTAAAGTGCTGCTGAACCCCAAGGTACTCATCAGCAGTCTGTAATGGTAGCCCACTTATCCAGAAGACTCCCTCACAAAGCAGTAGAAGCTGTATGCCTTGAGTATAGTAGAAAAGATACTTCCCCACACCTTCACCATTGTTAGCGTGACTCTGCCCTGGGCTCTATGACAGAGGTCATGCTGTCTGTCTGAGTGTGCAGTACTACTGTGTGCTCCGGGTGACTTCTACAATCTGAACCAGAGAGAAGATAAATATGTGGAAAAGGAGCTCTGCTCAGACCTTTGAAAAAAAAAGATGTATTTTTATCTATACCCTCCAGTGTGTGTGTGTGTGTGTGTGTGTGTGTGTGTGTGTGTGTGTGTGTGTGTACATGCATGAGAATGCAGGTGCCTGTGGAGGTCAGAAGACTTTGAATCCCCTGGGGCCACTTGACATGGATTCATGCTCTTAAAGTGCTGAGCTGGCTCCTCTGACTTTCTGACACCTGTAGGACTGGCTGGCTCTTCCTTCCTGGAGAATGAGAATGTCATAGGGCAGTGGGTGTGACCTGAGTTCCCTACGCCCTTACCCTGGGAGGTGTGTGGTAAAGGCTGAGAAGATGCAGCTTCGAGCATGAGGCTCCCAGGCCTGTTCCAGGTCCACTTACACTTCCTGAGCTTAAACGCAGGGTGAACAAAGCTTTCCTTAAAGAGAGAAAAGTCTTGGAAATCCCCCACTCTGAAGGCTCCTTGTGGCTTTGGTGACATTGACACTACCACACCCCCATGCAAGGCCATTTATATTGTGGTCTCCCTTGAATACAGTTAAAAATTGAACTCCATTTCTCTTGGCTTAGGCCTGACTGAGAGCAAGAGAGAAGTGGAGGGGCAGGGCCTGGTGCTGTGTTAGAGGGGCAGGGCCTGGTGCTGTGTTAGAGGCTGGGTCTCCTATGCTCTCAACCCTGTGCAATGGGAAGGTAGGTAGGCATTTTCAGAATCGAAATTGCAACGTAGTTGTAGAATCCCAAAGCTGGAAGGGATCTTTGTGATATCAGGTCAGCATTTATTCAACTTCAGAAAATCCAATCCAAGTTGGGCTAGACTTACAAGTACAGAAACAGGAGCACTTGGAGATATAGTAATGCAGTCAACAAAGCCTAAACTATACAGCTCTCCTGGTTCCCTGGAGGAGGGATCTGATTCTGTACCCTTTGGCCTACTTTCTCTGTTCCTGTACTCTGGGAGGGCTACCCTGCTCTGTGATTTTTGGCAAATTTCTTGAATGTGCTGTCATCCACTCTTTACAGCCAACTCCCCAGGAAGCTAACTAGGGTACCCACCGGCCCAAATTTTCCATGGCTTGGGAAGAAGCAATTGTGGCGGATTTGAAGAGGCTTATTGACACTTTGACATCTGGCAAACCCCCGACCAGAAAGAATGTTAAGGAGAAATGTACTACATGACATATCTTCATAAGGAGACCCTCACTGTCTCCTTCCCACGCCCATCCATAGATTAACTTCCAGGAGAAAAAAAAAATAGAAAGGAAGAATTCAAATAGCACCAGATCTATTGACTACTCCTGAGAAGGCCAGGCCAAGAAATTAGTACATCAGTACTAAATATCCAAGTAAGGCTTCCACAGAAAATCACGGAAAGATTTGCTCAGATGTTATCTTTTCCCAGAGATTTCTAGTAATGGCAGCCCCTCTTACAAGGCCTGCTCCCTCCCATTTAAAGGGAGATGTGGGCGTAGGGAGGGGAAGGAGGGCTGTTGTCAGAGACCAAGGCAGGGCGCAGTGGCAGAGTCAAGAGGAACCCCTGGTTTTTCCTGCCCGTCTAGGGCTTAACCTCACCATATGCCTATTTGCCTGGGTGAAGATCAAGGCTGCATCTTTGTGTTGCTCAAACAGGTATCATGGCAGCCTGCCAGGTGACGGCAAAGAGCAGACCTTGGCCTGAGAGCAGGCTAGGAATGAACTCCCTTCCCTACCTGTTAGGCTCCAGGGGAGAGGTGAAATGAAGGCACAGGGTAGATATGGGCACAATTCCAGGTCTTCTCAAGAGCTTCCTGAAGTGAAGTGAGCTAGTACAGCAGAGGACTGTATATAGGTTAGCTCTGGCACTGGAGGCACTCACCATCTTGGAGATACTTTCCTTTCAACGTGGGAGCTCAGGCAGCCACCCAGCTGGTATGAGCACAGCCCTGCCTGGGACCCAGCAATCTACAGGACTGAAAGAGGTGAGAGAGAGGTCAGAGCTAACACAAAGAAAACAGGTTCCAGCTGTGAGGTGAAGGGTTACAGGTGCAGCAAGGCAGGCCGGTAGGGAGTCCTCTGGCCTTCTGGGAGCAACTAGGTGGGCGAGGGCCTCAGAGCTTAGCATTAGGCACAGCGGCTCTGCAGTTAGGCAGGCACTGACTCAACCTCTTTCCACCTCTGTGAACACGGGCAAGTCACTTAATTCTTGGAGCTCTAGTTTCCTTATTAGGGAAGAAGGAGATCAGAATACCAACTCATAGGTCATCATGGGGCTTTAACACAACAATCTTCGAATGTTTGCCAGACTGTCTGATGCTCAGTATAGAATGATCATTATTGCCTTTTTCTTTCAGTGATTATTTCTAGATGATGTGAAGCTGCTGGTTTACAGAACTAGAACCTTCTTTCCCTGGTACCCAGGTGAGAGGCAAGCACATGAAGAAGAGTCCATTGCTCCTTTCTGTGGGACATCATCTGTCTGTGTCTCCTTTGACTTCAGACAGAGTATATGGGCACAGTAAGACACAGGAGGTGGCCTGTGGCTACATGAATACTTCCACACTATGGAGAGGCTGCTTCCTTCTTAGGATTTGGCTGGAAATGTGGCCGCTCATTCCCACTCTGCTCCAGGCCATTCTTGCCTCCAGATCCTTCATGTTCTTCATGGTAGGGCAAGGGTATGATAGCTGCAGTCAGAACTGACCAGATGTGACCTTACCCCATGACTTTGGTAGGCGTTGATTGATGTACTCAGTTCTCTCTGCCTGGAGCCAGGTGACCTCTCTCTGAGAGCTTGAACTTGCTAGGCCAGTCTGGTCATTCCAGGCAAGATTCTTGAACCCGTGAGTCCTTCCTGGGGACCCTTCCTCTCCCTTTGGTCTACATTGCACCCATAGGCTGTGACTCTCAGGAGACTTTGAAGTACCTTGAGAAAGGGTTGAGAATCTTCATGAGATCTGGCAGTGCATCAGGAACCAGCACAGGAACTTGGGCAGGATGACTATAGGCCAAGGTATAGCTTTTCTCTCTTCCTATTCCCCAAAGACCTTAGCTGTACACCAAAATCAGCTGAACACAAATATTAAAGAAAAAAGAGGAAGCAGGTAGCAGGTCTTTGTGGGCCAGGCAGTGGTGTTAGCCTGAATCTGACTCTATAAAACAGTAAACCACGACAGATACTGTTAGAGCCAAGGCAGACTTGCTTTCTTCTTCCTGTGCAACAGCCACATCACGGTTTCTATATAGCTGGGCATGGCCATGTCATTGAGTTTTGGCCAATGGCAGATATGAAGGAGGGCTAGTGTGCACACCCCAGTATCTTAGGTCCATACCCATAAGTTTCTTTCTCCTTTTGGCCAAATAAAATAGCCAGATTACCACTCAGTACCATATGTTGAATGGCAGTGGACATCCAGGATAGATCCCTGTAGACCTGTCAAGGGCTGATGGGCTCACTCAGACCTGCTCCAAAGTGAAACACAAACCAGAAAGAAATGTTGTATTTAAATTCTTAGAAATTTTGGCTCCATTTTCTAGAGCAGTGCACTTATGGTAAATCATAGAAGTAAGCTTTGAATCTACAACGTCCTAGATCCCTAGAGTTTATGAAGGGTTAGAATCTGTGTGTATTGCTTTGACATATAAAGGTGTGAATTCACAAATCTGGAGCTTGTAAGTTATGAGGCTAGGCTTCCCCGGCCCACACCAGAGGCCTCTGTTTTGATGTTTTCATATGTGAGTCTGAGATTGATAGGATCATTGGAAACTGGCAAACTAAGGAGTGTTGATGTGGATTGGGTGTGGAAGCTGTATGTCTTTCTTTTTTCCATCATATACTTCATGCATATACCCATCAATTCTTCCAAGTTTACAGTTTGGATATGGGGGCTATTTTTCAATATTTTCAAGGTTTCATTAACAGAATACTTGAGACTGAGTGATTTGTAGAGGAAAGAGAGTCATCTTGACTCATGATCCTAGGGGAGCTGGAAGCCCAAGATTGGATGATCATGTCGGATGAAAGCCTTATGCTGAATCAGTGACAGCAGAAAACGGCAATGTGGAACGTCTGAGAGGGGCAGGCTCGGCTTCTAACAGCCAGCATTCATGGAACTAATCCAGTGTCTAGAGACAAAGCCTCAAGACCCTGCTCCTGAGAGCATTTTCCTCACAAATGCAGATTTCCTATGACCCAAACACCTCCTAGAGGCCCTGTTACCAATGCCTCTCCTCCCTTCCCATTGTGACAAGGTCCTCAGGAACTTTGGGAAGGCAATCTCCCTTGAATTTACCTAACAGAAAAATGTGCCTCCATGTAACACCTGCACATCAGCTAGTGACGCACAGTGAGGCTCTAGCATCTGTCTAGTCAAAAAAGTGACCCAAAGGAAAGGTGGGGGTGATGGTGGGGATGGAGGGGGGCACCTCATAGATGGTCTCCCTATAGCTGGCTCAGTGTGGTGAAGGTTTTTATTCTCTGTTCATTTCTCCATTGACTGGCATCTAGATTCCTCTTCTTGTACACTTACTGCTGTCTGCTTTTCTTCTGGACAATGGATGCTAAACCTTTAGCCATTGGGATTTTTCTCTGAATGGCCACTCAGATCAGGAAGGAGGAGACGGTTGGTTTGGTGATTCAGTCAATTTTGTCCCTGAGGGCTACAAGGCGAGGAAAGAATTTCAGATCCCTTTCTTTTTTTCTGAGGAGCTTTCTCTGTTCTTCCTAAGCAGGTCCTGGGGCAGTTAACCCCTTGCTGTCTGCGTCTGCTGGCCTTGGAGACTTCCTGCATTTGCTGCCGCCACAACCTTTTCTGGAATGTGTCCCTGAGATTCTGCAGGGTGGCCTCTCTCCACAAAGTGGGACCTGTTCTACATGCACCCCAGAGGGGAAGGAAATGTCAGACAGGTGGAGTTATGAGAATTATAGAGGAAGTAGTCAAAATGTCACCCCATAACTAATTGGAGTGCAATAGAAATGTAATACTGTACACTGAACCCTTTACATTACATACCATCTTTCATCTGACCATGGAAAATATTAATCTTTTTGGTCGGTCTCGTGGTCTGGTTTATGCCACAGTTGTGTTGTGGTGTGTGAGGTGTGTGTGTGTGTGTGTGTGTGTGTGTGTGTTCTATTCCCCAAGGTAAAGAACGAGTAACTAACTTTCTCCGGTTGGGTACAATGGGGCCACAGATTTGAGGGAAGTTGGCAGTAGTGTTATTTGCAGCCCTGGGGACAGGACAGGGCTCTGGAAACAAAGCTCACTGTTGTCCAGCCAGAGAAACACCTTCCTATGGACTGGCTTTCCCAGGTGAGCACATCGATTCAGTTCAAAATTAAAGAAAAGAAAAGGAAAAGGAAATGAAGTGAGACAGCCGGTGTGTACTTTTCAGTTTCTGAGGGTGTAACCGGGCTTGACCCTGATGGCTTTAACTTAGGAATTCTTCCTGTTTGTTTTGTGAATAGGGCTGAACACAAACAGGGACAGATTTCAGGGTCCAAGCAGATCTTCATGGGCAACAGTGTGAGAGTTTAGGGACAAGGTAACAGTGTCAGCAGCAGTCAGGAGACGGGGTGGGAGGATTATTTGGTGGTCTGTGCTCATCTTAGTCTTAATGAAACTATGTCCACGATATACATCAACTACCTCTGGAAACTGGATAAGCTCTGTGGAGGACACATGGGCTTTCTGCCTGCCTCCTCATTTATAATGTGTATCTCTATTGTTTCCACAGGATGTGCTAAGGACTATAAGAGAAAAAAAAAAGTTTGAAATAAAAATAAAAGATAAAAATGGAGCAGAGAGGAGGGGGAAAATGCTAGAATACTAACCTCGCATGGTGGTGGCTACACTGGCGGAGTAGTGGTTCCTCTAAACCAAAAGCCCAAAGCTGCAGCAGAGCAGCAACTTGAAACATTGTGGTTTGTCTGGTAGGAAGAAATACTCATGCCAGGTCCTTGGAGGAAAGAACTCTTATCCAGCACTGTTTTGATTTCTGAAAAATACATTTTTTAAAAGATCTGCATACAAAGCACATTGGAAGACAAAGGCCTAGCTCTAGCTGCACATATGCAGGAACTACCACTCTGTGTGTGTGTGTGTGTGTGTGTGTGTGTGTGTGTGTGTGTGTGTGTGTGTGTAGGTGTGTGTGTAGGGGCAACTGTGGTATTAGATACCCCTAGAAATTTCTTTATTCTCCATTTGTGCTTGAGGACAGTTAGGAACTGGGGGAGGATGCCTTGGGTACAGACAGATGTCTCTGCCTGTTTTTGGTTGTTGATGGTAAAAACTGCTTTTAGTCAATGCAAACAGAAAGGTAAACCTTTCAGACAGTGTAGTAGTGGAGCCATTCCTGATGAATGGCCAGCGCCCAGGCAGAGCTCCATAGCAATCAGCTCTGGTGGATAGTTAGTTCTTTCTGAGCTCAGCAACATGAGTGGCATGTTGCCCTTCCCTGTGGCATCCTTGCACTCAGGACAAAACACCAAGAGACTCCCAAATGACAAAGCAATTAGAGAAGTCCCATGGCAGCAGTCAGAACAGTGGTTCTCACCCTTTCTAATGCTGGGCCCTTTAATACAGTTCCTCATGGTGTGGTGACCCTCAACCATAAGATTATTCTATTGCTACTTCATAACTGCAATTTTGCTACTGTTGTGGAGTGTAATGTAAATATCTGATGTGCTACCACAAAGGGGCCGTGACCCAAAGGTTGAGAACTGATGGTTAGGGGCTGGAAGGAGGTTTGACAGCTCCCATCCCCAGCTTTACTCAACTAGGAGAGAGGAAGTCCTAAACAAAGCTGGAGCACCCTTATTTAAAGAAGATTTCAGGGGCTGGAGAGATGGCTCAGTGGTTAAGAGGACTGATTACTCTTCCAGAGGACCAGGGTTCAATTCCCAACACCCACATGGCACCTCAAAACTGTCTGTAGTTCCAGTTCCAAGGGATCCAACACCTTTCACAGACACACATGTAGGCAAACACCAAGGCAAATAAATAAAATTTTAAAAAAAGAAAAAGAAAGAAGATTTCAGACAAATCTATTGCCAGCCCAGACTGTTGTAGTTTAAGGAAACTCCTGGATTCAACACCAGAGCCTGCTTTCTGCAGGTTTTCATTATCTGGATTGTCTTAGGGGGGTGGGGGCGGGGCTCATGATTAACTGATGTGGTGATTGCCCAGTGGACCATTATCAAAAAGGGAGCCAGGAGGCCATGTCGTAGTTTCCCAGGGCTGCTGCTGACAAATGATCACAGAAGAGATGACTTCAGATAACAGAAATGAATCTACTTTACAGTTCAGGGACCAGCAGCTAAAACAGTATCAGCAGGGTCATGTTCTTTCTGAAGGGCCTGGAGAGAATCTATATTCCCCTCATCCTAGGTTTTGGTGGAAGTCTGTCCACCTTGGAGTTCCCCTGTTATTCCACATTCTGCTTCCTTTATCAGCACAACTTCTTCCTGGTATATCCACAACCTCAGAAGGCTCTTTCCTTTCTCATCTTCTTCTCTTTTTAAAGGATGTCAAAGCCTGGAGGTGGTGGTACATGCCTTTAATTCCAGCATTTGAGAAGGAGAGACAAGTGTATCTCTGTGAATTTGAAGCCATCCTGGTTTACAGAAAGAGAGTTCCAGGACAGCCAGGACTACACACAAACCCTATCTTAAAAACAAACAAACAAAAAACACAGGCTCTGATTCAGGGCCCACTATAATGCACTAAGAATGACTTTCAGTAGGTGTCAGTTTACATCTACAAATACTGTATTTCTAGGTAGGCATTCTTTTTAGGGGACAAGAGTAGATAGATCCAATAATAATAGAAAATGGAGTTTTCTTTCCTGCCTGGTACTGGAGGAAGTCAATTAAATAAAAAATAATTAATAAATTAAAAAAATCACAATGATTTTGATCATGGGTTTCATCAAGGGAAGGCTCCAGAGTGACATTTACTGGGACTTTTTTTCTTCTGACTCTGAACACCTTTAGAGGTGCTTGGGCCTCAGAACTGGGTGAGGAAAGTATACAGTTCTCAGACTAGGCCACGGATTTGTCCAGACTTGGTTTCTAAAGGAGTCAGTTTGCTCTGTTATGAGGAAAACAAAATCAGACTCTTTTCTTCTTTTGATCAGTTAATGGGTTTGGAGGGCACAGGTATGCCCAGACTAGTCCTGCTAGATTTCAGCCAGCATGTTGTCCACTGACGGCAGGCCTACTTCTGTTTCCGGCCTCCTTTCTCAACTTCCTGTCCTCAGACACAGAACTGACATCTCTTGACTTACTCGGAGAAGTGAACAAGGGGTCTGGTCTCTAAGGGAGATTCAGAGAAGGATCGGGAACTCTGGCTGTTTTGTCATCTTGGTGGTTAAACTCTCTAGGCCAAGTCACAGGGATGTGGTTCCCATGGAGACCCTCCAGCATGGCCATCCTTTCCTAAGTATGAGCTCAGTTCCCCCCCCCACTCCCCACCCCTTCCCAGGGGTCCCTCCCCTCCCCTCTGACAACAGTCATAAGGAGAAGCGAGTGGGCTTGATTTGATGTGGCTTTTTGCTTTCCCTGAGATTGAGCTAGGTCATGCAGGATTAGGATTTTGAGCAATGTGGTTGTGAATGGAAAACAGGCACCAGATGGTCAGGATCACTGAAAGCCCTGTTAAAATAGGCTTGTCCAAGAAGCCTGTCTCTCTCATGGCATCGTAACACTTAGGTATTTAAAGTACAGTGGAGCTTTACTGTAGACCTAAACCAGAACACAGGGAGTGGTGGCTCATCCAGTTTTTGTAAAACTCGACCCCTCCTCTTAGGAAGTACTCCAGGGAATTCTTGTGGAGCCTTGCAGTTGGGAAACAGGATTTTTAACATTTTATTTTATTTTTTTTTAAAGATTGGATTTTTGCTGAGTGGTGGTGGTGCATACCTTTAATCCCAGCACTCAAGAGGCAGACTCATGCTGATCTGTGAGTTCGAGGTCAGCCTGGTATAGAGTGAGTTCCAGGACGGCCAGGGCCATTACACAGAGAAATCCTGTCTCCAACAAACAAGCAAACAAAAACATAAAGACTAGACTTTTAGTAAGAGTATTTTGATATTAACGGAGAACAAAGTGATGACCGTTTAGTTATTTGGCTTTTTCTTGTTATTGGTTTGAGATAGGGGCTCACTATGTATCCCTGCATAGCCTGGAACTGGCTATGTATATTAGGGTGGCTTCCCATTCACAAAGTCCACGTGCCCCTGCCTCTGGAGTGCCAGGGTTAAAAGGGTGCACCAGAACCTCTGGTTATTACCCAGCATTTTGTGACACACTTAACTGCTGTACTTCAAATACCTGCCTCGAAAACTTTCCAGGAAGCAGTTCTCTCAGTATCTCAGTAGAGATACTGAAGAGCTGAGACACTGAGGCTGAAGAACTTGCCAAGAGGAAAGGTGTGGTGGCCACTTGGAGGAGGCACTTGAGAAAGGACACACACCAATAGGAATCATTTCACAGAATGAGAAGGTGGGACATGTCCTCTGTGGGCTTCACTCTTCTTGCTTAACACTGTGGTTGGCGACTTTTAGGAAGGGACTTTGAAATCCCTCAGAGCTCCCTTTGCTATTTATCCACTACTGTGAAGAGACCAAGACTATGACCAAGGCAATTTATAGAAAACAAAAACAAAAACAAAAACCTCACAATTTATTGAAGGGAATCCCACAGTTTCAGAGTCTGTGTCCGTCGTGGTGGGGAGCGCAAGAAGCAGGCAGGCAGCCCTGGTGTTAGGGCAGTAACCTTGACCTCACATCTTGACACACAGTTACAAGTTAGGCAGAGAGAGCTAACTGGGAATGGATGAGCTTTTGAAATCTCAACCAAACTCACTTTTAGTGACACACCACCTCAAACAAGGCCACACCTCCTAATTCTTTCTAAGCAGTTCCACTGACTAGGGACCTTAAATATATGAGCCTCTGTAGTGGGATTATGCTATATTGCCACTGTTTCCTGTCATTGGAAATATTTTTCCCACCTATGGGTTTAATAAAAAGCTGATTGACTAAAGACAGATAGGAAGTATGGGTGGGTTACCAGGCTAAGAAAACTCAGGAACATCTCAGAGCAGACACAGATGCCTCAAAGCCACCAGAGAAACAACTCAGATGCCAGGAGACACAGAGGAAAGAAGCTGAAATCCTGCTCTGAGAAGAGGTACCGAGCCACATGGCTGAACAAGATGAGTTAGTTTAAGACTAAAGAGCTAGGAAGTTATATGCCTGGGCCCTAGCATATAAAATAAGCCTGTGTGTGATTATTTGAGGCTAAGTGGGGCTGAGAGTGGGACCAAACCTCTGGTCCAGGCCGGGATAGACCAGGCCAGAACCAAATACAACAAGCCTCTGTGGGTCATTGGCATTTAAAGCACTGCACTCCACAAATGCAGTTCATGTCAGATGGCACCAGACCCAGAACTAGGGAGTCCAGTTCCCAGACTCATCTCCTTCAATAGCTTGCTGTATGGTGAGATATCAAACATCAGTTTCTCCATCAATTTAGTGAAAGTTCTGACTAGGCAACATCTCTTTTGCTGTAGATCTACAAGGCTACACAATACCCTAAGTGCTTATTGGCTCTCTCAAAAATAGGGTGAAAGTGGTACCTGGGCCTGTCACATAGAGGTTACTAGAGAATGGCTGACAGGAGTATCTGATGAAGAATTTGAAGAGTACATACAAGATGTCTCGTGCCCACCTCGCCAGCAAGGAAGACGTGACACCAGGCTCTTCTTTCAGCAGTTTTATTCAGGAACCTTGATTTCTGACTTCTGACTTACTTACTTACAACGGGGACTGACTGACTTACTACATCTTATCTCTCATTCTGCTTCTCTTGCTTCCTGGGGAAACCTGCCCGCAGCCTAAATAGCCTCTGGGCAGCCAACCCCAGTACGCCACGTGGGCACTGCCTATAGGTCCAGGTATGCAGAAGCAAGCCAGATCCTCAGCCTAGCCAATTACGAGGTAGTTTGTCACTGAGAGCACTCACCATGTGGAAGGCGGAGGGCAGAAACCAGCACCATCTTTAAGGCGTGGCTACACGCAGCTCCCCACATACAGGACAGCATTTAGGTCATGCCCCTGGTCAAGTGAGTATTTGTTATTATTGTTACCTCTACATTTCTTTTTTTAAATTTGTTTTATGTGCATTGGTGGTTTGCTTGCATATATGTCTGTGTGAAGGTCTTGGATCCTCTAGAAGTGGAGAGGGAGACAGTTGTGAGCCACCATTTGGCAGCTGGGAATCGAACCCAGGTCCTCTGAAAGAGCAGTCAGTGCTCTTAACCACTGTGCCATCTACCCAGCTCACCTCTAGATTTCTTTAAATTTGAACATGGTGCCTTAGATCCTTTGAATGTTTCATCAATCTAGATGGAAAGTGGTTATAACTCAAAAGACAAACATAGTCTGTAGGTAGATAATTTTCTCCCTCAGAAGAATCCTCATCAGCAAATTTCTTTGTTCCTCTCTCTAAACTATCTCTGGACAGACTCACTCCAGGTGCAGGCTGAGTAGGCCAGCCCCTCTGTGAGTGGCTAGCTGTCTCCATGAATGTGTAAAATCTTATATGGTTAACATGGTTTCCCAATACAGGCTGTTTTGCCTAATGCTAAACACCTGCTACAGGGCTGTCTGCATATTGTTGCAAGAAGCAGAGATGCATGCTGTCAGACATCTTCTGCATAACGATTTGGGAATACCAGACTCAACCTCACACACACTAGGCAAATGCTGTCCCACTGAGCTTCAATGAAAGCAAAACGTTCTGAAGTTTCTAAATATTATTAATCAGAAAAAGATACTTTTGTCCATCTCCTGAGGATTCATGATCTCACACTTAAGTTTAGAAATAGTATCCTTTGAGAAATTTCAAGAAAATTCATTTTTTAAAATTTTTCATTCATTTCTTCATTCATTCAGCCAATTACACTAAGGCTGTACTTACTCCATTCTGAGGTACATTATCATGCCAGGGTCTCTGTGTATTACTTATGCAGATTGGAGGTTATAAGATCAATTTAAAATCCTCCATAGCCACTGTTTCCCAACTCCAGGGATAGTGCCTTACCTTTCTCTTCTACCTCATAGGGAGCTTCTTTGGGCCATTGACTTAATATACATTTAGTAGTACATATGTATATGGGAAATGTCCGCAGCAATGTTCTGCTAGAAAAAGCCTTAAATACAGATAGCTTGGGAATTCTTTTTGGCTGAAAACACATCCAGGTGACTTGTGTTGAGATAGGGGAGAGGAAAGCCTGTCACACTATGACGAAGAACAGGTTCTGCCTGTCTATGAGGTAGCTTGCTGTATTTCCAGATATGGATTAAACCATTTGGGGAACTGGGAACACTTCTCACACTTGACTCAGTTGGCCATCCCCCAAGGCTACTGGCATCCAGGGTTTGTCACCAATTGTGGTAACTCCCTTATTTTCTGTCCCAGGAACTTTCTCCTTACTTCACACCATCATAACACACAGTCTGGCCATTTTTCCATTCCTTTCCGGTTGAAGCCTTGGAAAGTTTGGACTGAAAAGAGAGACAGAGACGTGACATGGAAGACATTTGTTAGTAGGCCTGATTGACTCCTGGTAGGCAAATAGTTTGAAAAGCTGGTGGTAAAATTAGGAGTTAAGGTAAGAGTTCTTTCTTGATCTCAAACTGAGTGGCACAGGAAAGGTCCTTGCAAGGCTATGTGGCACTTTGGTAAATTCATAAGGTCTTGAGTTTGGGAACAACCCTAATGGGGATCCCTATGCTCTAGGCAATTTGAAGAGTTTCATAGACATCTGGGAAGGCACTGACTGCTCCTGAGAACCTATGAAGATCTCTCTAAGTTCAGCCCTTGCTCATTTATTGAATTCCTTTGCCTCATTTTGGGGGATCCTATAGGCTGGTTACTTGGGTCACTACAGACCTGATATGTCCTCAGATCAGCACAGGGGAGTTTGTCAGCCACTGGCCTCCATGTTATGAGCACTGGACAGCCTGGACTGAGATATGCTGTAAGTTAGAGTAGTTGATGAAGCCTGAAGACAGGAGTGCCACAGGAGGAATGCACACTGTCTCACTGATAATTTTAGAACATTGAAAACAGACTGAATAGATTGAGTTAGACTGAATATATTTGGATATTAATTGGACCTATTTTAAATTTTTCTTTTAAGATTTGTTTTTGTTTTGTTTATGTATATACGTGGATGAATGTGTGTATGCAAGGATGCCTAGAAAGATGCTAAGTGGGTTTTGGATCCCCTGGAACTGGAGTAACAGGAGTTTGTGAGCCCCTCAGCATAGACCTTGGGACCTGATCTGAGGTCTTCTGCAAGAGCAGAAAACATTCTTAACCTCTGAGTTATCTTTCTAGTCCAATTTTTTTTTTTAATATGCCTGCTAGAAAAATTTAAATGGCCAAGTGAGTCACATGTTGTTGTATTGATGGGTGCTGGCCCTCATTCTCAGGCTGCTGTCTGGAGATGTCAGTATCTAGATCCTGAGAAGATGCTTAACTAAGCAGGGCCATCTGTTACTCCCTATTAGCTCAAGATCTAGGACAATGTGCAGCCCCATCATACTTCTAATCAGTTTGTTTTTTAAAAACCTGGAACCCTACTAGTATTGGTTATTAGTGCCACACTTTTTAAAAGAACCTTTTCAGTGCTATGGGCTGAATTGTATCCATCCCACTCCCCCAAATCTTATATTAAAGCCCTAACCCACAAATTGCAGAGAAAAAATTATTTTGTTTGGATAAACAGGTTAAATGAAGCCAGTTGGGGGGGGGGGGACTATAAGCCAGTTTGAGTGGCATTCTTCTTTATAAGGAGAAGAAATCTGGATACATAGGGAGACAGACATACAGAACAAAGATCATATGGGGGTCACAGAGAGCAGCCTGTTACCTGTAAACCAAAGAGGTAGGCCTGTGAAGGACCTAAGCCTGATAGCATGTCCACATCTGGGAGAAAATGCATTTCTGGTTTTTAAGACTTATTGATTTGTGTGTCTATGTATATGACTCCTCTACTTGCATGTATGCCTCCATGACAGAAGAGGGCATTTGCTCCTGTTGTGGAATATTATTGTAAGGTGTGTTACTCTTGTTTATATTGCATTTGTTTAACTCTGTGGAATTGTGTTACTGTGCCTGTCTAAAACACCTGATGATGGTCTAATAAACTGAAAGGCCATATTGAGGCAGGAGAAAGGACAGGTGGGGCTGGCAGGCAGAGAGAATAAATAGAAGGAGAAATCTGGGAGGAAAAGGGAAGAAAGTAGCCAGAGAAGGAGGAGGACTTTGGGGGCCGGTTCCTCAGCCACACAGCAAGCCACAGAGTAAGAAACAAAGAAGGGTGTGCAGAAATAGAAAAGGAAAAGCCCAGGGGCAAAAGATAGACAGGGATAATCTAAAGTTAAGGAAAGCCGGCAAGAAACAAGCTAAGGCTAGCCAGTTATAGTACAGAATAAGTCTCGGTGGGTGATTTATTTGGGACCTGGGTGATGGGTCCCCTGAAGGAACAAAAATAAACATCAACAGGACTCCACAATAGATGGCTGTGAGTCATCTTGTGGGTGCTGGGAATTGAACCCCGGTCCTCTGGAAAAGCAGTCAGTGCTCTTAGCTCTTGTTCCTATTGTTTAACCCATTCAGGCTGTGAAACTCTATGGAATAGTCCTAACAGACCAGTGCAGACTTGGATGAAGTCTGGGGACGGAAGAAACCAATTTTCCACAGCTGCATAGCTGACTTCCTGCTTTTATCTGTTGGGGACTCAAAGATAACTTGGGCTGTTTCTTGTTCTGCCTCTGCTTGGGTCAGTGCTCTTTTTTCTGTTCCTATGTTCATGTTGGATATTCCCGTCTCTAGTTCTGTTTTGATTCTCTCAGCTTTCTGGTAGATGATGATTTAAGAAGCAGTAGCATGAGAAAACAGGCATCCTAAAGATTTTATATTTATACACAGAAAAGCCTCCTTTTTACCATCTGAAGTCTTTCATGAAGTGTGTGTGAATAACAGAATCACATGTATTAAATGTCCAGAGAGTTTTTCATTAACAGAACATACTAGTTTTTTAGCAAGCTTACTTCTCCTGGACAGTGGGGCTGACCAGGGGATCAGAAGGGAGGTCAGCAAGTCACATGACCTCTAGCATGTTCTGCTGACTCCCAGAGCCACAAGTCTATACCTCTCTGTTCAAGGTTTCATCTGCTTGCTCTTTAGAGGGGGCTCTCTCTCAGGAATGGATTAAAGAGTCAGGCCAAGTATGTTCTAGAGATGGTGAACCTGTCTGGGTTTCATCTCTACAGACAGCTGCCCTCTAGGACAGAACTAAGGTCAACACCTTTGCAAAGAAGTCACAAACTTGTCCTTTTAACTAGTTTAGCAAGGGAGACATTAGATGGCCTTAGGCAACATCTTGGTGACTAATGGAGACTTTTTGAATTTCAGAACATGTGTCTGTCTACTGGCTTGGACTCAAAATTTGATGAGGAGAGAAAAAAAAATTGCAAAGATTCCAATAGACTAAAAGATTATCTTCTTGGTGTTCTTTACAACAGCTGCCTGACAGATGTTACACCAAGACCCAGACTATTTGAGAAACTTTGTTTTGAAGAACATGTAGGGGAAATACCAGAGAGATATACCCTTACTTTTTTGATTACAGAATAAGAATTTTAAGGAGGATTTTGCTTTCAGTGAGGTCATCCTGGAGATGGCCTTATCAGTTTCCATCACTGATATTGTTGGTGACCATAACCACTAATGTCTCCTTTTCTCTTTACTATCAAGAAAAATGGACTATTCCACATTTTATTATTTGTTTTAAGACAGCATCTCTATGTTGCATAGGCTAGCCTGGAACTCACCAGGTAACTGAGGCTAGCCTGAAACTTACTATGTAGCCCAGGATGGCCTTGATCTCATGATCCATCTGACTGAGCCTTCCTAGTACTGGGATTACAGGTGTGTACTATCATGCTTGGTTCCCAAAGATGTTGGGAGGGCCTTTCGTAGATGCTCTGGCCTAGGAAGCTGAGGAGAATACAGCATGCTTGTTGTGAGACCTGGGGAGACAGAAGTGGACTTGATAGGGAGGGAAGCTCACCAGGGAAATGTGTCCAGAGGCCTGAGCTCCAATTTGGATCCCACTGGCTCATTTTTTTTTTTTCCTGGTTAGACAATGTAAGAATTAGGTTCCTTTTTTTTTTTCATTATTATTCATTTAAATTTCAAAGCTTTTTTTTAGTGTATTTTATTTTAATTTAGAAAAAATAAGTAATTTAGTTAACTATTTTGGGCTAATGAGGAAAACAGAATAGCTATCAGTGCTTAAGGTAAAATACAATTGATGTGAGATGTCTTTCAGTATGCTATGAATTATCATTGGATAATAAAGGAACTGTTCTGGCCTATGGCAAGACATCTTAGAAGCAAGCAGGAAGTCTGAGCATAGATAAAGGGGAAAATGGGCAGAGTCAGACAGATACATCAGCAGATGCAGAGGAAAGAAGACCAGAATGCTGCTCTGAGAAAAGGTACCAAGACACATGACTAAACAAGAACAATGAATGGGCTGAGCTGGGAGGCAAGAGCTGATTTAGCAATATGCCTGAGCCATAGGCCAGACAGTTCCTTTACTATCCAATGCTGATTCACAGCACATACAGAGACATCCCACATCCCGTGATAATTGGGAAAAATACTCCCTACCTTGACACTCACAGTTCACACACAGTTGTATAAAAGAATTAGATTTCTAGGCCAAGTCCATAAAATTTTGTGGCTGGGGCTGAAGAGATGGCACAGCAGTTAAGAACAGAAGGCTATTTTTCTAGAAGACCTGCATTTGGTTCCCAGAAATCATGTCGGGAAGTTAGTCACCCATAACTTTAACTCCAGGGGGATCCAATGCCTCTGACCTCCATACTCATCTGCACTCATGTGGACATACCCACATACAGGTGCACATACACATATATAATTAAAAATAATTTTGAAATGTTTTGAAAAGGATTATTGATTAACCTTAATATAGGAAAGATAATAATAAAACAATAAATATAATTAACAATGTTGATTAATATAGGAAATTTACTCCATATCAGCTCCCCCCTTGTTTGTATATAGTTTGGTATATATTGGCTGACACTAATTATGGGGAGTTTGTACCTGATTGGGAAATCAAACTGTAATTTGTGATGTTTTCAGAATCCAACCAATAATTTTAACAAGAACTTTCAGAACGTAGCAGAGTTTTTAACTGGGGACACAGCCTGTCTCACTAAGAGAGACTGGAAGGCCACAGTGGCCCTGTAGAATGCTATAGAAATGCTCCAAGAGCCCCCTAGGCTTGGCATTTCTTTGGGAAAGAATGGTTGAAGTAGATGCAATCCATATTAGGGGCAGCTATATAGAGCACCTGGAATGTCTCCAGGCACTTTACACAGAGAAAGGCACTTTGGTAGGAGCATGCGCCATTTGAAGCTCAGCCTTCTTCCCTCTTTTCTGCCATGGTTGGGCTATATTAGGCTCAGTCGTGGATTCAGTAGGTGTTGTAGAATTTCTATAGGCATTGAGAAAAACAGGCTTTGTGAACCAACCCAGGCAATGCTAAGTACATTAAGACAAGGAGGAAGGGAGGGAGGTAGGGGGGTTAAGGAAGGAATCGAAAATGCGCCTGTCAGACAAAAGAAGGCAAGCGCTGTGCGGTTGTGCAATGCTCCACTAGGCATCAGGGAGCACGAAAGAGAGAGAGAGAGAGAGAGAGAGAGAGAGAGAGAGAGAGAGAGAGAGAGAGAGAGAGAGAGAGAGAGGAAGAGGAAGAGGAAGAGGGAGAGGTGGAATAGGTCATGGGAAGGTATGATGCTGGTGTTGCCTTTGTGCGCCTCACACTATAGGAACATGCACATCTGCTGGTCCCCTCTTAAGAATCACAGCATTTACACAACAGAGCAGGTTGTTTAAAAAGCATTGATTAAAAGCATTTATTAAAGTGTCCTCTTGGATGGACGCTATTTCAATACTTTTAAGCTTTCTGAAGGTAAAATGAAAGAGCTGTTGGTTGTCAAGGAGAGGCTGAGGCAGCCATTTCCTGGAGGATACAACAAAAGTATGTTTAAAATTTGCTACTTTGAAGACTTGCAAAAGTAATACAGTTTTCCCCACTCAAACTCATCCCCTGGATACCATGATACATAGTTTCTATGCTTGAGGACTGGAGAATAGCTCCTTTATTATGGTAATGTAGCCACCAAAGTGAGACAATTCACAATGCAGTATCATTACAGATAATCTTCAGCTGCTACTCATGCCCTGTCAGCTAATCAAATCATGTTTTCAATGATGGGTGGGTCCAGATCCTCAGATACATGTGCCCTCCCATCTCCTTAGTCTCCTTCACACAGAAGTTAGTTGTTCCCTTGGCTCCTGTAACTTTGACACTTTGACTATTGCATATGGATTTTATGCAAATGCCCCTCAGTTTGGATTTGTCTGGTACTCCCTCCTGACTAGATGTAGGTCATGCATCTTAGGCTGGAGCACCACAGAGGTGCTTTGCTGTCCTCGTTATGTCTGAGAAGATGGTGAGTGATTCAGTGTGCCCTGGTCCTTATGGGGATGTTCATTTTGACCATGCAATTAAGGTGGTGTTTGTAGGTATGTTTCATTGTAAAGCTGCTTCTTTTCCCTTTGATGTTTGTAAGAATTTGAAGTGGAGGTGCTCACAAACTGTGCACATTTCACATTTCTAATTCACTTTTCATCCACTGGCTTTTCTGCAGATGCTCTGGACTGAAGTACTTATTTCTCGATAGGTAACTGAATGATTGTTTTAAAAGCTTCATCCTTTCTTCATTTGAGGTTTGAAATTTTCTGTGAGGAAAAGTTCTTTTCAGTTTTGCTGTCCTCCTTCATCTTAGCACTGGTTTGCATTTTTATTTTACTCAGTGGCTACAATGCTTTATTATCATGGCTATAATCCACCATTTATATGTCATTGTTTATTTTGATAAGTTGTCAATGATTTTGACTGGTGGGTACCCTTAGAACTGTATTTTAACACAGCTGTGCTGTAAGTTTTGGGGTGACACTCTGCTGAGTTTAATAGATTAGAGGTTCTTCACAGAATCTGAAGACCTATGTTATAGTCTCCTTGGTTTCCTTCATTCCTAGCTGAATCTCCTTGAGGGAGTGGCCCTTCTGCTCTACAGTTTAAAATAGAGGTAATTAGTGCTGCAACCATCTGGAGTGGTTGTTGTAAAATTCAGCCTAACAGGGGAGATTATAATATACCTAACTCTAATTCCTAGAAACTTCTAGAACGCTGCATGCACTGGTGTTTCATGATGGTGTTTCATGGTGGTCAGTTGTGGAGATACTATGTGATCACCTGCCTACTTATTGTTGGTAGCCAGAGTTTATTTCCATTCAGTAAGTATTCTTGAATGGCTCCTTCATGTCCGAGTGTCTGGGGCAGTGGACACTGCAAGGCTTCTTTCTGTAGAGGTGCTCTGTACCGGGGGATGCTGAGATCAACATAGCAAAGTCATTTCCTGGGAGGGCCAAACCCCAGTCCCTCTGGCTCTGGAATGATGTCTGCTTCTTTCCTCCCTCACAAAGCGCCATCATCGGCTGGCTCTGAGTCTTATAAACAGATGGAGGGAAGTGTGGGTAGGCTCAGGAACCATGTCTTGAGAGCTGTGCGGAGGCAAGAATTCAGTCAGGAATGTCCCTGTGGCTCTTCTCAAGTGCAGGTGGCATGGAGAGGTAAGAGAGACATGCAAAGTCAAATTCTTTTGCAATCTGGCTCTCCCCCCCC
>PVIH01011343.1:42280-69822 GCA_004025045.1 Sigmodon hispidus | reverse complement strand
CTGTAGCAGTTCCTTGGAAGAATTTTGTGGGTCACTTATGTATACAATCATATCATCTGCAAATAGAGATAGCTTCACTTCTTCTTTTCCAATTTGTATGCCCTTAATCTCTTTTCGTTCCCTTATTGCTTTAGCTAAAACTTTGAGAACTATATTGAATAGATAAGGGGAGAGAGGACATCCTTGTCTAGTTCCTAACTTTAGTGGAATTGCTTTGAGTTTTTCTCCATTAAGTCTGATACTGGCTGTCAGATTCTTGTAAATCGCATTAATTATATTTAGGTATTCTCCCTGTATTCCTGATCTCTCCAGGGCTTTAATCATAAAGGAGTGTTGGATTTTGTCAAAGGCTTTTTCTGCATCTAAGGATATGATCATGTGGTTTTGTTCCTTTAGTTTGTTTATATGATGAATAACATTTACAGTTTTTCGTATGTTGAACCAGCCCTGTATTTCTGGGATCAAGCCTACTTAGTCATGGTGGATGATATCTTTTATGCATTGTAGTATACACTAACCAATGACTCCGATCTTGTTTAGACAAGTGGCTTAATACCTTTTTCTCAGTGAGGATTCTTGTCTTCCTTCCTCTGCATCTGCTGAGTTCTCTGTTCTGCTCTTCTGCTTCCCAAAATTCTCCTGGTCTGCTAGCCTGCCTATACTTCTTGTCTGCCTTCTGACTAATCACTGTTTGATGAAACCAATAGGAGTGGCAAATATTTATAATGTACAAGAGCATAATCCCAAAGCACGAGAGTGCTAGAACATCTTCAGTTTCCCACACTTAGTACTATTCCAAAATTAAGGGTCTCAAAAGGGAGTGTAAGACAGCTGGATGCTATGAATATGATGGAGAGTAGACAATGAAATCACAGTGACATCACGGTCTTTCTATCCCTAGGATTGTGTCCAAACATCAAATACTGAGCAGATACTTTTGCAGCCTTCTTGGTTTCCTTTCTGTTGTTTCAATGTATGCAGGGAGGAGTCTGAGGAGAGAGTGAGAGGCAGCTGTGGAAATCCTTAGCTTTTGTGAGTAAAGACATTTACCCTTCATTTTGTTCTGTCACTAGAAGATCACATGGACCTAAAGGTTCTCAACCTGTGGGTCCTAACCCCTTTGGATTGAAGAGCTCTTTCATGGGAGTCCTATATTAGATATCCTGCATATCATATGTTTACATTATGATTCACAATAGTAGCGAAGTTGTCATTATGATGTATCAATGAAATCATTTCATGGCTGGGGTTCACCACAATATGGGAAACTGTATTAAATTGTCACAGCACTAGGAAGGTTGAGAACCACTGACAAAGATTTACAGAAAACATTTTGACCATAGTTGGATGTGTTCTGTAAAAAAGTATGTGATGTACTACTGAGTGAGGAATGTGAGTTTTCAAGTAGGAAAACACAGGCTTGAAATACCTGCATTGGTTTTTCCTGGATATGTATATATTATGTATATATATGTATATATTATATATCCCATATATATTATATATGTGTATATGTATATAAATATATCCCATATAATATATATAGGAGAACAATAGCTCTTTTGTCCTTCAACAGAAAGAAAACAAATAACCAATCCAAAAGCAAGACAAAACCCTCAAAGACCATTTTTTCTTTAAACTGGTCTTTAAAATAGTCATGCTTAATAGATTGTGTGAGGATAAAGTAAAACATGCAAATAGAACATTGTTTGGCTTTAGAATCAGTGCTTATTAAATGCTATATTTTATTTCATTTCCATTTATCTTAGGCTACAGATATTTTCATGACCTCATGTGAATCAGTTTATTGAACTTAAGCTAATGTAAGATTCATTTTCTTTACACTTTCTATAACTTTATCTGTTAGTCACTTGTCTTTTCTTGTTGATTGATCTTGTGCAGGACAGAGATGTTCAGAATATCCATTTCTAGCCTTGATAAAAGACAGTGCTATTATTTCCATGCTGTGGCTGAGTACAATATAACCCACGGACAGAGAGCAAAAGTAGGTTTTGTCTCTATTCTGGCCTGTATTGCTGTCCAGTGAGATACAGTACAACATAGAAACATGAGTTTCAGGCACTGCTGCTCTTCAGAATGAGATGAGTGAGCAGAAAAGTGGTACAGGGTGATGTGATTTATTTGAAGCATAGTCCTAGACTATGGGCTAGACAAGTAAGATCATTGTCAGGGCCTCTATGGGAAGGTGCCAGTGACATAGTTAGAAGCCTAGGTAGCTTCAAGTCTAGGTAGGCCACACTTTCCAATAGGACCCTAACAAAATCTCTTCACTGAGATTATTCTATGCATTTATAGAATGAGAATAAATAGTATGTGGGATCCAAGCATACAATACCTGGATTGAGGTAGCAAGACTATACAATATGTTCCACTAGCTAATGAAACCAAGTCTGCTGGAGATAGTCTAAGGCCAAGGACTGTATGCATGATACACATAGTTGCAAATGCTGAAGACAAATTTTCATTCTTATTTTTAATTGATCTATTAATAATTACATATGGCTACAGGGTACAATGTAATGTTTTGATATGTTTACATTGTGAACTGACTAAATTAGTTTAATTGATGTAGCCATAATTATACTTATTACTTCCAGTGGTAGACCACTTTAAATCTATTTTTTCAACAATCTTTAAATATGTGGTGTATGTACTATAGTTCTTATATGTGTAATTGATCTTCCAAACTTAGTTCTTTTAACTAAGTGTTTTAACTTTTCAATTTTGTGTCTCCTTTCTCACTCTTTGCTAGTCTTTTCTTCTTAACTTTTTTTTCTTCACGGTGGCCCTAACTTACTTAGAATAATGAATGCCCTTAAGTCCATCAATGTTGTTACAAGTAACAGGATTTTTCTTTGTATGAAGGTTGAATAGTTGTCTACTGTATATATATGACCAATTTTATGGACTTATTTGTGGATCTCCTGGAGCACCTTCTATACTGAATGCTCATTTCTGCCATTCTTACAGTCATATGAGCTGATAAGCTACTTTGTCTTATAATCTTTCCAAATAAGGCAGCCCTATATCAGTCATGTTGGGGTGAATTTTTTGCTATATATATATATATATATATATATATATATGATTTCATCTTTTCTTCTTTCCACACTCATATACCAGTGCTTTCAGAAGAGCAGATAAATGCTTGGTGTAAAAGCAGTCATTTATTAAACTAGTTATTAGCCTGTGACAGCTGTACCCATCATTGACCAATAGACTCTCGTTATGTAGAATGAAGGACCCATATACTGATGACCTTAGGTTCAAGTAGAGGCATTGTAAATATTCTACAACTAAGCTGACATAATAGGAAGCAAGAACCCTGAGTAGGCTGTAGCTGTGCTGTAAAGAAAACTGGATGGGTTCCAGAAGCTGGATGGATAGAGGGAAGTGAGAAAAAAAAACCTTATACACAAATTATAGATAGGTCTGGTTAATACCACAACATGGAGACAGTCTCCAGCAGTTCCTGCTATGGAAGTATCCAGGGCTGTCTTTAATTCTATTCCAGTAATCATAAGAGTACTATCATATTTTCGCCTCTGAATGTATTATTTAAGGTATGGCTGCCTTCTGTGACAAACCAACCTGTGCTTTCAGAGGGCCAAAGTTTGTCATTCATGTCATAGGCTAGTTTACTTAGGTTTTCCCAGGGGAACCTCTTTTCAACTTCAATCATTCTAGAAATAAGGTGTCTCCTCTTGTGTGCAGGCACTCTTCAAATGCTAAGTAGAAAACATGACAGAGGAAACCTACCATTTTAGGTACTATGTCTTTGTAAGTGACATGTGCCAGTTCCAACATGTTATATTTATAACTTTGTTCTTGTCCCTATGGAGCATTCTAAAGGAGATTGGGATAGAGACTCTGATTAAATAGCCACAGTCTAATAGTACTTTCATACAAAAGAGGACCTTTATCTTTGTCAAGTGACCTTCCTTATTGCAGAGCTCTTGGGGTCTCTTGAAATCTGTCTCTTCATTTATCTAAGTCTATAACAGTTCTTTCCATGTAGCCTGTTTCCCAGAAGTAGGCTGAGTAAGCCATTGTTCTTCAAAACCTATGAGCTTAGTTATAACTGGATCTTTGTGAGGGAAAGAATTGTATTGAGATTTCACACCTCCCTGATCTAAGGGCATGGCCTATGGGTCAGCACAGGTTTGGGATAAACCTATCCCCTTAAAAGCTATAGCCTTTAGGCATGGCCAAAAAGAGCTCAAAGTTTTGGTCTTAAAAGCACAACTCTCTCTCTGCTTCCCTGCCTAAAAAGATGTTTCATTTGGAAGAGCGAATCATCTCAGCATCTTCTGAATTTTATGTTGTAAGTTACTTTGAATAAACATTGACTTAACAATTCATCTCCCTGTGATTATTAATCATGCTACATTTGGCACCCAATGTCCAACCCAATCCTTCTGCCATGCTCAATCCCTTTTAAAGAAGAAAATGAGGAGTAGATAAGACAGATATAGATAATTATATCTACCTGTAAACAACTATTAGCCAATTATTACCCATAGTCAATTTACACAAATATAGCTTTTTATATATTGATACAAATGTACAATTATTTTGTAGGTCTGCTTAAGATAATTTATATATTGATATAAATTCAAATCTAAAATTACTTTACTTGTTTGTTTAAGGTAGTTTATATATTGATACAAGATTAAGTCTTTATTTGTCATATTTTACCTGTGCTTCTACCTCTGTTTAAAATATTTTATACATTAATACATATTAAGTATACCATTGTCATTTCCACTATACAGTTTCTACCTCTGTTTAATTATACTTGTCATAATATACATGTATATATATTCTACCTCTGTTTGAGATATTTATATAATGATACATATTTATGATACTATTGTCATTTTCCACTATACATATACCTTTGTTTAATGTTCATATGATTGTCATACTTAAAGTCATTGTCCCAAAACTGTACATCATTTTATAGATTGTCTACTTATTACAATGGAAGCTTCTTCAATCTTTAAGATGATGAGAATTACAGGCCATAGTTACCTATGTTTGCCATCTAGTCATATTGTTTAAGTCTATCAGATATATAATATAACATGATAGACAAGATTCTTCAAACACTTTATAGACCTAGAGAATACAGCATTTAAATGTTTTGTTATTTAAAATTCAGCTTTGAAAAAAACACAATTACTCTTGACAGCACTATTCTTTACAGAAGATAATGTTGGGCATCAAAGACACTCCACATAGAGTTTGTCTTTCTTGGCAGATAATGGTCTATTGGACAAACACCTGCCCTTCCCCAGACTGCTGACAGTAAACACACCATCTAATCTAGACGAGCAATACAAAAGAAAAATAAAACCTGCCAAGACAGTATAAGATGGTTACTTAAAATAGCCTACTTCTAAAAAAATCTGTCAGATATCTTAGGCCCATAGCCAAAAAATTAGATGCTCCAACTTTGCAAAAAAGATGTGGATGGCTGTCCAAGGAGCTGACTATTACTGTCTTCTCTTACTAAATTTCAGATGTCACTCACTTGTACTTCCAGCTTACTTAGGTAATATATTCCTTCTCAGGTCTTTGATAGGATTAAAGATTAGACAACTTCAGTTATAATCATTTCCTACATCAGCTTAAAAGCATTTAAGTACTAGATCCATATTATTCAAGATAGCTTTAAAATATTCTTTATATCTTGCCATGCATCAATATTTTAAACATTTAATATATGTTTTGTTTGTTCTTCCAGTTATAGTTTGTTTATGTCACAGCCCCTATTTTCCCTCTACTAGAAATTACTTAATAATTGTTTATATATAGTTTTATAGATAAATTTAAAACTTTATTATTAAGACAAAAAGAAGAGATGTAGTGAGATTTAATACTTTACTGACCTAAGGGTGTGGCCTCTGGGCCAGCACAGGTTTGGGGTTCAGCTATAACATTCAAAACTATAGCCTTATCAAGTGGCCAAAAACAGCTTTAAAATTCTGGTCAGTGAGCACAGTTCTCTCTCTGCTTTCCCACCACCTAAAAAGAAGATCTATTTCATCTGGACAAGTGGATCATCCTAGTATCCGCTGCATTTTCTGTTGTAAATTACTTTAAAAAATATTAACCCAAGGATCCCTGATTTAAAGTTATATTATAAAGCTACAGTAATAAAAACAGCCTGGTACTGGCATAAAAACAGACTTGTGGATCAATGGAATCGAATTGAGGATCTGGGCATTAACCCCAAAACCTCTGAACACCTGATCTTTGGCAAAGAGGCCCAAAATATTCAATGAAAAAAAGATAGTATCTTTAACAAATGGTGTTGGCATAGCTGCTTGGTAGTATGTAGAAAAATGCATATAGATTCAAGCAGAAAAGGACTGAGGACTTTGAAACTCAGACCCTGTCCAGAGGTGAGCAGATTCCGGCACCTGGTACACCCATCTGAATAGTCTGTCTCCGGGACCAGGGTCAATCCCTAGAGTCTGATCTCAGACTCTCCCTAGCAGACAGGACTAAAAGAGGGGACCTTGCACGGCCAGGCCCTGCCTCCAAGGAAAACTGCATCATCAGAGAAAGACTGAGGATATGAAATTCAGACCCCTGTCCAGAGTAGAGTCAGAGATTGAGCACATGCCTTGCTCAGAGGAGAAAGATGACACACAAGTCCTCTTGCCACAACTGACTGGAAGCTGCCGAATTGCGAACCACTGAAGCCATGGGCAGACACCAGTGCAAAAATACATATAATAATATAAAGAACAACAAGGCAACACCGGAAGAAACTAGTGGGTCTACAACTACAAGACCTGAACAGAGCAATGAAGAGGAAATAGAAGGAAACAACACCAAAACCACCTTTATGAAGATTATTGAAGCCTTCAAAGAAGATATAAAAATTCCCTTAAAGAAATAGAAGAAAACACAAATAGAAAATCTGAAGAAAAGAGTTGGAAATACAGATACAAGCATAACCAACAGAATACAAGAAATGGAAGAGAGATTCTCTGGAGTGGAAGGCTCAGTAGTGGAAATAGATACATCAAAGAAAATACTAAAACCAAAAAAGCCATATCACAAAATGTTCAGGAAATCTGGAACACCATGAAAAGACCTAACTTGAGAATAATAGGAATAGAAGAAGGAGAAAAATACCAGCTCAAAGGCACAGATAATGTATTCAATAAAATCATAGAAGAAAACTTTCCTAACTTAAAGAAGGAAATGCTTATAAAGATACAAGAAGCTTACAGAACACAAAATAGATATGACCACCCAAAAAAGTCAGTGCACCACATAATAATAAAGCCACAAAACATACAAAATAAAGAAAAACTTTTAAGAGCTGCAAAAGAAAAGGGCCAACTTACCTACAAAGGCAAACCCATCAGAATAACTCCTGACTAGTCAATGGAAACAGTGAAAGCAAGAAAGGCTTGGTCAGAAGTTATAGAGATGCTAAAAGAGCATGGCTGCAAACCTAGAATACTACACCCAGCAAAATTATCAATTACCATAGATAGAGTAAACAAGATATTTCATGACAAAGTCAGACTGAAACAATATCTATCTACCAATCCATCCCTCCAGAAAGTATTAGAGAGAAAACTCCAACCTAAGGATCCCAGATACACCCATGAAACCATAAACATTCAATAATCCTACAGAAGAATAGCCCAGAGAAAGGAAATACATACAAGCTACCACCAAAAATAGCAGGAAACATCAATCAGTGGTCACTAATATCCCTTAATACCAATGGACTTAACTCACCTATAAAAAGACACACACTAACAAGATGGATACAAAAACAGAAGCCATCCTTCTGCTGCATGTAAGAAACACACCTCAAACACAAAGACCGACACAGGCTCAGAGTAAAGCGATGGGAAAAGATTTTTCAATCAGATGGCCTTAAGAAACAAGTTGGGGTTGCCATCCTAATATGTAACAAAGTAGATGTTGAACTAAAATTAATTAAAAAGGACCAAGATGGACATTACTCATTCATCGCAGGACAAACTGGTCAACAGGAAATTTCAATCCTGAATATTTATGCCCCTAATATAAGGGCATCTATCTATGTAAAAGAAACACTACTAAAGCTCAAATCCCACATCAGTTCTCACACACTTATAGTGGAAGACTTCAATATTCTACTTTTACCCCTGGATAGGTCAACCAGACAAAGACTCAATAGAGAAATAAGGAGTCTAACAGAGGTTATGATGCAAATGAATTTAATAGATATTTACAAAAGCTTCCACCCAAATGCAAAGGAATATGCATATTTCTCAGCACCTCATGGAACTTTCTCTAAAATTGACCACATAATTGGTCATAAAGCAAATATGAATAGATACAAAAAATGGAAATAATCCCTTGTATCATATTGGACCACCAGGGCCTAAAGTTAGAGTTCAACAACATCAAAAATAAAATAAATCATGGAAAGTAAACATCACTCAGCTGAACCACCTTTGGGTCAAGGAAAATTTAAGAAAGAAATCAAAGTCTCGGGCTGGAGAGATGGCTCAGTGGTTAAGAGCACCGTCTGCTCTTCCAGAGGACCCGGGTTCGATTCCCAGCACCCACATGGCAGCTAACAACTGTCTGTAGTTCCAGTTCCAGGCAAACACCAAGGCAAATAAATTAATAAATAAATAAAGTTTAAAAAAAAAAAAAAAGAAATCAAAGTCTCTCTAGAATTTAATGAAAATTAATCCACAATGTACCCAAACTAATGAGACACAAAGAAAGCAGTCTTAAGAGGAAAATTCATAGCACTAGATGCCTATATGAAAAACCTAGAGAAATCCCAAACTAGAGAACTAACAGCACAGCTGAAAGCCTTGGAACAATTAGAAGCAAATGCGCCTAGAAGGAATAGGTGGCAGAAAATAATCAAACTTAGAGCTGAAATCACTACAATTGAAACAAAAAGAGCAATACAAAGAATCAGAGTTGGCTCTTTGAGAAAGTCAACAAGATAAATAAGCCCTTATCCAAACTAACTAAAAAGCAGAGAGAGAGTATCCAAATCAACAAAATCAGAAATGAAAAGGAGGACATAACAACAGACCCCTAGGAAATCCAGAGAATTAACGGATCATACTTTGAAAATCTATAATCCACAAAAATGGAAAACCTAGAAGAAATTGACAGATTTTTGGACAAGTACCATTTACCAAATTTAAATGAAGACCAGATCAATTACCAAAATAGATGTGTAACCCTAAAGGAAATTGAAGCTGCCATTAAAAGCCTCCAAGTAAAAAAAGTCCAGGTCCAGATGGTTTCAGTGCCGAATTCTACCAGACATTCAAAGAAGAATTATTACCATTACTCCTCAAACTATTTCACACAGTGCCAATTTCTTTATATGAGGCCACAATTACCCTATACCCAAGCCACTCAAAGATGCAACAAAGAAGGAGAATTACAGACCAATTTCTCTCATGAATATAGATGCTAAAATTCTCAACAAAATTTTGGCAAACTGTATACAATATATCAAAAATATCATCCACCATAATCAAATAGGCTTCATTCCAAAAATGCAGGGATGGTACAAAATATGAAAAATTGTAAATATCCTCCATCATATAAACAAACTGAAGGATAAGAACCACATGATCACATCCTTAGATGCTGAAAAAGCCTTTGACAAAATCCAGCACTTCTTTATGATAAAAGCCCTTGAGAGATCAGGAATACAGGGAAAATATCTCAATATAATAAAGGCGATTTCCAAGAAGCTGACAGCCAACATCAAACTTAATGGAGAAAAACTCAAAGCAATCTCACAAAAATCAGGAACTAGACAAGGATGGCCTCCCTCCTCTTATCTATTCAATAGAGTTCTCAAAGTTTTAGCTAAAGCAGTAATAGAATGAAAGGAGATTAAGGGGATACAAATTGCATCCCACTCCCCCTGGAGGAACACCTGACTCAGTCTTGATGTTGGGGGGAGAAAACTGGATTTGCCAGGAGTGGAGGCTGAACTAAGCAATATTGGGACCGTGGGACCTTGGGACTGCCTGTCCATGGGGCAATGGGAAGATGTGGAGAAGAGAGAATGACCTGATGTGGTGGGAGGGGGAAGGGACCTTGAATAAGGATATACAAGGATAGAAAATGTGACTTTTTTATTCATAATAATAAAAAAAGAGAAAAAAATCATATAAAAAAAGAAGTGAAACTATCTCTACTGGCAGGTGATATGATTATATACATAAGTGACCCACAAAATTCTACCAGGGAACTTCTACAACTGATGAACACCTTCAGCAATGTGGCATGATACAAGATTAACTCAAAGAAATCAATAGCCCTCCTATACACTAAAGATAAAAGGGCTGAAAAAGAAATAAGGGAAACATCGCCATTTATAATAGCTGCAAATAGCATAAAATAACGTGAAGTAACTATAACCAAAGAAGTAACAGATCTATTTGATAAAAATTTTAAATCACTGAAGAAAGAAATTGAAGAGGATATCAGAAAATGGAAAGCTCTCCCATGTTCCTGGATAGGTAGGCTCAACATAGTAAAAAAATCTCAATTCTACCAAAAGCAATCTACAGATTCAATGCAATTCTCATCAAAATCCCAACATAATATTTTACATCCCTTGAAAGAACAATACTAAATTTCATTTGGAATAACTGGAAAGCCAGGATTGCCAAAACAATTTTACTCAATAAAAGAACCTCAGGAGGCATCACCATCTCATACTTCAAGTTATACTATAGAGCTATAGTAATACAAACAGCCTGGGACTGGCATAAAAACAGACTTATGGATCAAGGAAATCGAACTGAAGATACAGGAATTAACCCAAAAACCTATGAACACCTGATCTTCAATGAAGAGGCCCAAAATACTCAGTGGAAAAAAGTATCTTTAACAAATAGTCTTGGTATAGCTGTGTAGAAAAATGCAAATAGCTCCAAGCCTGTCACCCTGCACAAAACTCAAATCCAAGTGGATCAAAGACCTCAACATAAATCCAGCCACTCTGAACTTGATAGAAAGAAAGTGGGAAATACCCTCCAACAAACTGCCACAGGTGACCACTTCCTAAATATAACAAGAGTAGCATAGACATTAAGAACAACAATCAATAAGTGGGACCTCTCAAAACTGAGAAGCTTCTGTAAAGCCAAGGACACAGTCAATAGGGCAAAACAACAGCCTACAGAATGGGAAAAGATTTTCATCAGTCCTTCAAGTGATAGAGGACTAATCTCTAAAATACATAGAGAACTCAAGAAACTAGAGCTGAAAACCTTGAATTACCCAATCAAAAATGGGGTTAAGAACTAAAAAGGGAATTCTCAACAGAAGAATTACAAATGGCTGAAAGACACTTGAAAAAGTACTCAACATCTTTAGCCATCAGAGCAATGCAAATCAAAACAACTTTGAGATACCACCTGACACCTGTCATATTGACTAAGATAATAGTCACAGATGACAGCCTATGCTGGAGAGGATGGGGATCAAGGGGAACACTCCTCCATTGTTGATGGGAGTGCAAGCTTGTTCAGCCACTCTGGAATGCAGTAGGATGGTTTCTCAGGAAACTGGGAATCAATCTCCCCAAGGATCCAGCAATACCACTTCTGGGCATATACCCTAAAGATGCACATTTGCACTCCAAAGGCATTAGCTCAACTATGTTCATAGCAGTTTTATTTGTAATAGCAAGAACCTGGAAACAACCTAGATGTCCCTCAACTGAAGAATGAAATAGCAAACTGTGGTTCATCTACACAATGGAGTACTACTCAGCAGTAAGAAAAAATGATATCCTAAAATTTGTAGGCAAATGGATGGATTTGGAGAATATTTTCCTGAGCGAGGTACCACAAACCCGTAAAGAGAAGCAGGGAATGTACTCACTCATTAGTGGACTATAAGCAAAAAAGCAAAAAGCAAAACATGTCTAAGCTGCAAAAAACAATCACTAAACAGCTTAGGATCTGAAACACCTTGGGCTGGTACTTTGGACCCCACTCCCTCCAGAGGAATAACAAAAAAATTTCTCTTGGCTTGGTCTGCCTAGCAACCCCTAGAATCACAAGCTGAATGTTCTTATTGTTTTGCTCTTGGTATAAAGCAGGAGCTGACAGACTCAAGTAGTTTAATGATATCTATATATATGCTATAATTTATGTGCACATACATTCACTAATCACACACAATGAACAAGTAAAATGTCAATGTTTTTAAAACTTGGGTTTGACCTATTTAGTTCCTCTTCTTAAATCTCACAACTGTTAATTTCTTTTCAATTTTTTTGAGTTGGTTTGCAATTATAATTTTCTATTGATTTATTTATTTTTTATTGAGTGTTTTGCTTGTGTGTATGTATGATGACTACATGCACTATAAGTTAAATTTTATTAAACTCATACAAACCTCTGAAATGTTATAAGTAATATATTTGCAAATACCTATGTAATTAAACAACATTTAATGCAGAAAAAACAAATAGTAGAGCTTTTTACATTACTGTAGAATGACACCTTTTATCTATCTCTCATTTCTTCTTCCTGTAACCAGGGAAACTACCAATATACCTTGTGACTCTATGTGTTTAAGTGATTTGTTCACAGGAATAGAATTAGCTTTTATGGGTAATTTCTTTCCCCTAGGATGATATTCTGAAGGTTTATGTTGTATATTTATCAGTATTTTGTTCCTATCACAAGTAGTATTTTATCATCAATACATATTAAATCTTATTTATCTGTTCATATACTGATGGGTACTTTATTTTTCTACATTTGCTTATTGTGAGTAGCATTGCTGTGAATATTTGAACACGTGTATTTGAGTGCCTATTTTCAATTCCATTGACTAAGAGTTGAGTTACTGAGTCCATGTGGTAACTGCCATACTCACCAAACTAGATCACATTCCCAAATACATTATAGATGCATTCTAGTTATTGCGGTTATAAACAGTTGTTAATATTCATTTTTAAAAGATTTGAAATATCCTTGTAGGTATGAGGTGATATCTCATTGGAGTTTATATATATTTCCCTAATGACTAGTTATGTGAAACGTCTTTTAATGTGTCTCTGTATTGTTTGCATATCTTTGAGGGAAATATCTAAGTTATTTGTGTGTAGTCATTGATTTTTTTCATTGTTTAATTGTAGGCTATCCTTATATAATCTAGATATTAGGTCTCTCTCAGGTACACAATTTTCAAATATTGTAGCCCATCCATTAGATTGCCTTTATTTAATTTGTTCTTTGATGTAGCTTACTTTCTTTGACTGCCATATAGGAGTCGGGTATAAGAGAAAGAGGAAGAAATGATGAATAGGACGAACCAAAAGAGAATTGGTAGGATGAGAAAAAGGGGGAGGAAATGGAGGAAGAAGAATGGGAAGAAGAAAAGGACATGATTGACAAGTTGGAATTATGTTCACTTTTGATTAAATCTAGAAATCTCCTAGAGGTGAAGTTCTTAAGATTTGAATATGAAATGTCCCCTCAATAGGCTCATGTGTTCAAACTAATGGTGCTGACTTTATAAATTGATTGATCCACTCATAAGTTCCTAAGTGAATGTGTTATTAGGATGGGAACCTAGCTGGAGAAAGTAGGTGACCAGAGATATGCCTCCAAAAGGTATATCTTATGTCTGACCCTTCTCTGGCTTGCTTTCATCTTGGTACCCACAGGGTCCTCTGCCATACCTTACTGTCATAATAGTCTGCCTTACTACAAGTTCAAAAACATGGAGGCAAGTAGCAATGAAGTAAAGCTCTGAACAAAAAGCAAAATCTCTTTACTTTCTTACATTGTTATTCTCCATCATTTTGTCACAGCAATGAATAGTCAACAACACAGATGTCCTGAGGTTTTCTTCTGAAAACACATCCTTCCCTTTAGATATGTATGCCTTTTTAAATTATCCAGTGTACATTAGTACATTTGGTGCCATAATGTCCCAAAGAAACTCTCTTCTCATCTGGTTCTCTCAGGCTTGCTATGCAATTGTTTGTCATGTCTATAATATATTGGTTCAGACAGCAGTAGACTATGACTTCACTTTAGAATATTTTTAAGACATGTCCATGGCTTTTTCAGTCCTGTATAAATTAAAATTTGCTGAAACAAAGACAAACACCTTGTGTTAGTTCTCCAGGCACCTCTCCAAGAAAGTAAAATAATAAAATGAAGTTTTAGGGCATGGTGTCAGCTCTTCTTTTTATGGATCCTAGGCTTAGCATTCCACCCTGGAAAGGCACCATCTTTAAGGCTGAAAGTATGTGGAAGCATGTGGAGTAGGAAGTAGGTAAGGTGCCAAAAAGCACCTATCTATTTTAAACTTGTCTTTTTGATTGATTCAGTGGTTGGCTGCTGCACTTTGGGTTGTATTCAAGAGTGTTCACAAACTTGATTTAGGCAGCTTATTATTATTGTTTTGTGTGAGCATGTTTTCATGATGGGTGGTGCATGCATGTGCTGCACATGTTTGTGGCTGTGTGCATGTGTGTGTGTGTGCATGTATATGTGCGTGTGTATGTGTGTGTGTGCTTTGTTTGTAGGGTGTGTGTATCTGTATGTCTGTGTGGGCTGTGTGTAGTTTGAGTGTGTGTGCAGGAGTCAGAAGGCATCTCTGTGTATCACTTCTCTGTTTCCACCTTTACTTGGGTTTTAGGAATTGCTTTAAAAGAGTGCTATCTGCTGAGAGATTTTACCAGCTCCTAGGCAGGTTTGATTTGAGTTTTCACTGTTAATATAGAGAGATAGTCCATTGAAGTCATTCACTGTCACATTTTCACTGACACCACTTAAACTTATTCTTTTGATTAAATTTTTATATATTAAAGCATGTAGGGAAATATAGGTGTTTATGGGAATTCAGTCCAACAGAAATTCAGGCCTTATGCCTGGGGGGGCAGTTTAATAATATATTCTTATCGCGAATAAGAAACTTGTATCTTTTGTATTGTCTTATTTTCCCAACCCATTGCTGTGATAGTAACATTAGACAGGAAGACATTATCAAATGGCAGTTAAGAGAGTGGCTTTGCTAGAGGAACACCTGACTCACTCTTCAGGGAGGGGGGACAAAACTGGATTTGGCCAGGAGTGGAGACTGATCTAAGCAATATTGGGTCAGTGGGACCATGGGACTGTCTGCTCCCTGCCCAGGGAGGGGATGGAGATTTGCAGAGAAGAAAAATGACCAGATGTGGTGAGAGGGGGAAGAGACCTTCAATAAGGATATACTTGGATGGAAAAAAAATTCAGAGGGAAAGCTGAACACAAAGTAAATATATGTGTAGCAATCTTATTTGCATTACCACATGCTTATGATTTTTATCTTCTTTATAGTTATTGTTAACTTTTCTGCATTTTAAATTCATTTTACTGTTTTTCTTGATAAATACAGAATAAATAAAGAAGAAGGAAAAAAAGAGAGACTGGCTTTGAATTAAAGGGTAAAAGATTTGTTCTTGATTTTCCTATTTACTAGCTTTGTGACCTTTGAAAAGTTACTCAGTCCTTAATCTCAATAAGCTTCAGTTTCCTTATCTGTAACACAAGGATCTAGACTCCTTCCTCCCTAGGTTTTAGAGGAGACTTAGTGAAAGAATACAATCCACATGAAAGATGTACAGGACATATTAATATGTGTTCATCATGCCCATTTTCATTCTAGGTCTACTGTAAACTCATTTGTGTTCCAGAGACCAGACTAATACAGACTACATCAGGAGATCCTTTATTGCCCTGTAGTTGTCATTTGAGTTTGGCCCACATGGGTACTGTAAGGAAGGAAGGAAGAGAGGATTTGATTCTCTGGTTCCTGCTCTACTGGAAAGCAATTTATCAGTGACAGTGTTCCCCTAGCTAAAATGATAGCTGCCCTTAGCCGACCTGGTCTTTTTCTTTGTTTCTAACTCTCCTAATCTGTGGGTATTTTGTCTTTTCTGCTTGATCAGTGCACTAATCACATACCCTTGGGTTCATCCTCCTCAAATATTACTGTTGATTTTTCTGTTTTCTTGCCTGAGTATATGTGCTCACACTGGTTCATGGAGAATTGTATTTCTTTATTATTTAATTTTTAATATAATTATGTCATTTTCCTCTTCCCTTTCCTTCCTTCAAACTCTCCCATATACTGCCCCTTGCTTAAATGACCCCTCTCTCTGTCTCTCTGTCTGTCTGTCTGTCTGTCTGTCTGTCTGTCTCTCTCTCTCTCTCTATATATATATATATATACATATATATAATACATACAACCTGTTAAGTCCATATTCTGTTATATATGTATGCTGCATATGTTTTCAGGACTGACCATTTGTTATTGGATAACCATTTGGTATGCTGTTCCCTAGAGAAAACTATTTTTCCTGCTTTCAGTATTTCTTAGTTGCCTATAGTTTTTTGTCTGTGGCTGAGGGCTCAGGCATGTTAAGGTTTCATTTGTCCACATTAGCATGTTTATTGTTTTCCTTATCCATCTTTTCATTAAATAGTCATGTTGGTGAGCCTTTTTGTGTATAATTTCTGGCATTACTAGGAAACAACTTCACAGAAAATTCTCTGATCCTTGGACTCATACCATCTTTTTGCCCTGCCTTCCACATTAAATGTGGGAGTTCTGTTGTAGATATATCAGTTGGAAATGGATTGCACTCTACATTTTTATTGGCTGTGGTTTTCTGTAATGGTCTCTGTCTGTTGTAAAGACAGGCTTCCTTGATGAGCGATGAGGACTACACTAGTTTTGAGGATAAGGATAATTATTTGGAATGTAGTTAAGAATTCTGTTGATTTAGTAAAGTATTGACTGTATGTTCTTCTTCAAGATCCATGATTTCCCTAGCCCTAAGCAGTTGGCTAGTTTTTCAGTACCAGGCCAGATTTGAGTAACATATTCTGGAGTAACTGAATAAATTGGAAAAATAAAAATGGGAGATTTATGAGTTTGAGGTTATGGTAAAAACAGAGAGGACAATAGAATGGTAAAAGTGCTCTGATTGGAGAATGGAAAATGGGGGGCTCTAGATAGGTAGAAGAGAAAAATAAATATAGAAGAATAGTAAAAGGCACCGAGGATGTCTGAAAAAAATCATAAGAAATTATACTATTAATTATCCAGTTAAAAATCCTACAATACATCCTATTACACACACACATACACACACACACATAATTTAAATAAAATTGTCTTATTTAGGCTGATAATTCTCCCTTTAAAATGCAAAGACCATATTAAATAACCCCAAACACCAGGCATGAGAAGCTTTCCTTTGAGTTGTTGCCCAGGGCTTTTTAAGAAACTCCCAAAGCATTACAGTCTATTGCTGTTGCCCTTGATGAGCTACAAGAGGTGGAAATTAAGTGCCTATTGCTAAAAACAACATGTACCTCAGACATAGCCCCCAAAGACACTGAGCTGGAACAAATCTGGAAGCCTCCCCCACAAGGACCAAAAGGTGCCATGCTAGCTTCAAAATGACGGAAGCAACCAACAACCTTCCCAGACATGACACCTGTGAACTACAACAAAAAAAGCCCAGCATGGCACAATAATCCCAAGAGTGCAGTAGTAATGCTCCTATCATGATGATAAGCAATAGTTCCTTAATTGGACTTAAGACTCACTCAAAAACTGTGTTTAAAAAAATACCTTTGAAGGCAAAATAATTAAGGTAACCATTGTTCAATGTTATCAACATAGACTAACTGACAGATATCAGCAAGACAGAAGTCAAAGGTAAGGTCTCACACGGTTCAGTAAGAGTAGAAGGGACACTTAGTCACAGGTGAATTATATGGGATTAAGGGCCAAGATATACATGAGAGAGAAATGTTACACTTTAAATTCATGATTAGTCTGAGCTTCAAGGTTAACTTGAATAAAAGTTTGAGTACTCAATGACAGAACTCATGTAAACTGCCTTAGAAAAGTTATGAATACCCAATAAACAGTGTGGTTCTTAACTTAAATGTAGTTTCTCTCTAGTTCTGATGAGGTTATTCCTAATGAATCTGGTACAAATTGAAAATATTGTAAGTAGAAATATAGTAAGCCAAGACCTTTGTTATTGGAATCATGTGGTCTAGAATCATTTTGGAAAACATCATAGGTTCTAGGTAATGATAAAGTCATTTTTCAAGCTTTTGTTTTAGTGTGTCTTCTAGAGATGTAGTGCCATATCTCTGGAGTTTGTATAGGTATATAATGAATAAATTAATCTTGAGGAAGAGGACCCCAGAATCTTCCTAGGTGGCTTTTTGGTCTAGGATTTATATTTTATGTTTACCTTGCAGCAAGTACTAGGCTCTCAGAAGTTCTGACAGATGAGATGAAGGTCCTTCCTAGGATTAATGTGTCCACCAATGGATTTTGTAGCACAGTGTACTAGAGCACACAGAGATAAGATGATGGTACACTTTGGTGCAGTTGGAATGGCAGAGAATTCAGTCAGGCATCTTTGGGTATGGGACAGGACCTGTGCTAGGGTTTCTGGGAAAAGTGAACACTCATATTTCTTGTTCCACAGCCTATATAAGTCATATAGATATGGCAGACATCATCATTTTGATTTTGTAAACAAAATAACCAATGCTTATAATGATAGATCTAGGAAGTAGTGGGGTTCAAGTTTTTAGACAGATTTGTCTGGCTTTTATTCTAAATTTCTTTGGACCACAAAATATTGCTCAGTGTTCTAATAGGCTTTCTGAGATATAGCTTTCTGTAAGGTAGAGAAGAATGTTCTTGTAAAGCTTATGCCCAGGGAAAAGAGAAAGTATAATAAGTTGAGAACTCAACAACTGGAAATTGTATGATTGTACTTTGCAAAAAGCAGAAATGAAACTGATAATGAGTGAGTCATGAAGAATCAGTCTATTCTCCCTTTCTTATACATATTTGAGCACAATAGCTATCATGACTTCCATACTAACATGACACTCAATACATTTGGCTCGTATTTTGGGAGATATAAGGGTAGGAGAGTGGTAGAATCGTGTCTAAGAACACAATACTAAGATGTCAGGCACGGTTAAATTTCTACAATTTGGCATGATGAAGGTGATATTGCTACCCTCTACAGGATGTTTGTAGGTAGTTTCCAAATATGACAGAGTCTGCAGATTTACACAAAATCCTATTGAGATTTCAGGCTTTTTGGCCCTTGACTTTCCTATAATAACCTAGTTGGATTGGCAATCTAGAGAACATATAGAAAAACATGTTGCATACAGCTGAACTAGTCTCTACATACAGTCATCAGAAGTGTTAAGACATTTGGGACTATTTTGGCATTATCACTATTTCTGTAACAGTATAATGTTCATTCTCCATGAATTCAACTGTATTTTTTACATAATGTTGGATATTCATTAATTCATTCAGCAAATATGAATTATGCCCCATGGAAAGCCAAATAAATATGTTGCCTTCAAATATGAATGGATGCTGAGTTATAGACAAGAAGCAGGTGCAGCAAAGGTTTTTACTTTCCCTGTTTTCCTAAAAGCAGGACATACAGTCTCAAGAATAAAAGTCATTCGGTCCCCTCTTCTACCAGGAAAAACAAAGTACAAAGGAAACTAAATGGGTGCCATAAGAATCTACATTTAGAAGCTTTACTAACAAGACTTTATCTACCACTAGATAAAGACTAACTTCTATAGAAACTCAGACTTGGTTTCCTTTATGTTGCCATGTTCCTAAAAATTCATTGTTTTTCTTAAGGATCTTATAGGAGCTAGAATTCAAAGTCATCTCCTGAGAATTACTCATTTTCTGTGTGTCACTCAAGCACATGTGACATTTACATGTTAATACACTTCTGTTTACATTTTCCTTTCTAATCTCTGATGCAGAGATCCATTACAAATAAGAATTGTAAAAGTCATGCTTCTGTCATCATCCATTATACAGACCATATACTTTGTTAGGACTAGGTATTTAACAGTGATCAAAATACACTAAGAATCTCTTTCTATCGGTTTCTTTATCATGGTCTTGATACCTTTGCTCATATAATCCTTCCTCTCTCTCTTTGCCTAGATGGGGGCTCAACCCAGTGCTTAGTTGCCAATCTCTGCATCTGTTTCCATCAGTTGCTACATGAAGAAGCTTTAATGACAATTAGGGTGGTCATCCATTTGATTATAAAGAAATGTCAGTTTAGATACCTTCTCCACTATTGCTTAAAGTCTTAGCTGGACTCATCTTTGTGGGTTCTTTGGTATTTCCCTAGCACCAGGCTTCTCTCTAACTCCACAATGACTCCCTCTAGCAAGGTATCTCTTTCATTGTTCTCTCTTTTTGTCCCTCCCCCAACTCAACCATCTCATTCCCTCATGTTCTCTCCCCACCTCCCCTTACCATCTGCCCCCTAAGGTTCCAATTTACTCAGGAGATCTCTATTTCCTCTTCTCATGGGGATCTATGGATGTCTCTCTTCGGTTCCTCCTTGTTACCTAGTTACTCAGTCAGGGGTTGGGGACTGTAGCCTGATTATCCTTTGCTTTACATCTAAAATCCACTTATGAGTTAGAACATACCATGTTTGTCTTTCTGGGTCTGTGTTACTTCACACAGGAGCTATTAGGAGCTCACTGACTGTAAACTGACATCTGGGGAACCTACATGGTACTGAACTAAGCCCTCTGAATGTGGATGACAGTTGATTGGCATGGGCAGTTTATGGGGTCTTTGGCAGTGGAACCAGAAATTATTCCTAGTGCATGAAATTGACTCTTGAAGCCCATTCCCTACAGAAAAACACCTTACTCAGCTTTGATACTGGGGGAGAGGCTTGGTCCTACCTCAACTGATGTGCCAGATAGTAGTGACACACTCTGGGAGTCATTACTCTCTCTGAAAAGTGGATGGGGAGGATGGAGTTGGGGGAAAGCTGGGGGATGACTGGGAAGAGGGGAGGAAGGGGGGATAAGGGTGGGCATGTTAAGAAAAATCATGTAAATTAAATATAAAAAAATAGTTTTCCAGACATCTGTATCTCAGAAAAAAAATCTCCTTCAAATAATTCAGGTAGTAATTAGAGAAAGAAGCATTAGCCAACCATTTGTTGTTTCCCAAGCTTATTTGAAAGCTATGGCTTTTGTGTTATTTCTATCTTTTTAGGCTATGCCTTTAGATATTACATTCTTTAGGGGATACAAATAACACTAATACTGGTTAGGATTAGTTTACTGACAGTTTCCTTTGACCCAGGAACTTTTTCAGACCCTTTATTTACACCACCTCCCATTTTCCTCACAATAAACATCCTCACAAGGCGTTCTTTACTTAAACTCTCTAGATAAGGAGATGGAAGGAAGACCAGAGAGGACTAGCAATTAGTCCAAAATCAGGTACCAAAGAAAGTTAAGAGCCAAGTTAATTTCTATATTTTATACTATTATGCATTTTTTAATTTTTTTAAATTTTTTTAAAAGCCTTCTGGAGCATTATAAAGTAGTCACTGACTTTATATCACAATAGCTCAGAGAATTAATGATCCTGACAGAAGTTTTTAAATCACTATCCTGAATTCAGAATTAAATTTATTATCATAAATTAAAGATGACTTAAAATTCAGTCATTGTATTTTGCCCTCAAATTCTTGTCACAGGTACAGTTTTTAATAATGGCTTATCATCTTCTGTTGTTCAGTATTCAGTTACATTTTGAAGAAAAGCTTGACAATTCAGTCCATAAACTGAACAAAGACATTTGAAAAAATAGAAACTGAAAGTGGAAAATAACTTTTAATGAAAAGAAATCATGTTATTTCTCTTAGGAGTAGAACACTGTTTTGGTGTTTAGTTATGTGATTAACCATCAAGCAGCGCTCCCCTGCTGTAAAAATATTCTTCATGAGTAATGTAAGTTTAGCTGTTTTTAACTTTGTTATTTTAAGTATGATTGACATAAACATTTATTAGCTTGTTACATGCTGAATAAATAAGCAGTATTGTGGAAAGACTGCGAATATGTAAATTTTGATTTTAGTTTTTCATTCAGGCTGTCTTTTGCCTCTTCATCATTCTTCAAAACCAGCTTTAAAAGCTCAACAGTGTCCACTAGTGGACAAATAAAAGTATAACAATGGCATGAAAAAAAAATCTACTCCCCATCAAAAAACAAAACAAAACAAAACAAACAACGAAACAAAAATCCCCACCTTGGATATACTGAAATGTGAATGATTCCTTCTAAAGACTACTGTACTGTACATGCTGTGCTGTGAAAAAACACCTCCAGATAGTGTTCAGTTTTGATAACAGGTTAGAGAATTAAGTTTGGGATAAAAAGTCCACTCAGTACTTGCTTACTGAATGAAAGCCAGATTCTGCTCAGAATTCAAGTGATATAATTTTAACTCTTGAAACCTGGTTTTCATTGCTCTAGTATTAATAAATGCCAAAGACCTCCATTTTGTATGGAATTTCAAGTCCTTTCTTGAAATTCCAACATATGCATATACTTTAATGAGAGTGCAGGCAAATACAAATTTGATCTCCAAGGCCCTTACTTTCAAACATTAGAATGCAGCAGAAACACTGTGAGGGGTTAATGGACATATAGAAGTAAATGATTCTCTACTGCCATCCCTTGTCTCACCCTCAGGACACAAAGCTTATGTCTCTAGACACTGAGCTGCTGCTCACTAATAGTTCATGGCTGACAGTTCAGGAAGAGTTTTTCTCGTCACAGACTTCATCGAGAATCACTCCACATTCTCAGGGTGGGATATCTGTGTCGGTATACACTAAAAAAATTTTAAGATTAATCAATGTGTGTATATGCATTAATGAATACTCTGTATGAAGTTCAGATAATAGCTGCCTGGAGTCAGTTCTTTCCCTTCACCTTAAGGGAGTAGTCACTTTTATCCATGTTGCTATATTACACACTCCAGGCTAGCTGACTTGGGATTTGAGTGTCCCAGTAATTCACCTCTCTCCATCTCCCATAATACCCTATGAATTCTGGGATTACAGATGATTTTCATGGCAACAGACTTTATACTTAGGTTCCCAGGATCAAATGTGGGTTGTCAGGTTTGTGAGGCTATTACCTTTACCCACTAAACCATTACCTTGCTCTAAAAATCTTGAGTCCTGCCACTATCTAAACCTTATGATTCTGTAGAAGTGTCTATTCCTTAATAGATAATACAGAGGCTTCTCAAAGAGCAAGAAAATTAGACAGCATGTAGAAAGAGTTATGAGCATCAATGTTGGGATATATGTACAATAATGCATTGCTACAAATATACCATCAACTTTAAGAATTTGAAAAAATAGTTTCTACATATTATCTCACTGTAACTACACAACCTTTTTTTTCTTCATTCTGTTATTGAGGTTTCTTATGAATATCTTCTAAATGATGAGGAGACTATGATTAAGATTTCTAAGAGAAACCCCAAAATATTTGATAAACAATTGATATGCTCTTCCTATAGAAGACTGTCCTGCTCCCGGCATTCTGCATTTGTTAATTGCCTCAGTGGTTCTTAGTGTATGTTGAGGCCTCTTGGCTTTTTCTTAAACACACAGACACACACACATACACACACACACACACACACACACACACACACACACACACACACTCAGGCCATGCTCACACCCTGGCATGCACGTGGAGATCAAAGGACAAGTTGCAGAATTGGTTTACTCCTCCTACCTTATGGGTATCAGGAATAAAACTCAGGTCATACGCCTCATATGACTTGACCTGAGGAGCCATCACTCTGGCTCACTATTGTAAATTTCTTGAAAACATTTCATGTCTTTTTTTATTTTCCCAGTGTAAGGAAAAACCTGTATTTATCTTTCAAGGTCAAGATTATTTCACTTTAATGTTTTCCATGTTCATCCTTGCTGTCATAACCATAGGATATCCCTCTTCATGTGTCTGACTGTTTTCCTATGTACATGTAATAAGTTTTCTCTTTATCCACCAGTTGGTTTTATAACTTATTGTTAATAGTGGTGGAGAGAATATGTGAGAACAGTTATCTCTCCATCTTTTTTGCTTTTATTGATTCTTTGTGGATTTTACATCATGAATTCCAATCCCATTCATCTCCCTATCCCCTTGTATCTGTCCTCTGCCCTTCCAATATACCCCCCACAAAAAAACAAAATCAAATGAAAATAAAATAAAACCAAACAAAGAAACATAACAAAATGGAAACAAAAACAAACAAACATAAAAAGAAGAATCTTGTGGAAGCTGTAGTGTGGCCCTTGGATTCCAGTTTACACTTTGGTTCATTCATCTTTACTTGCAAGTTCTCATGGCCATGAGTAAGTGGTCCTTCTGGAGATTTTTGGCTTCTGACACAGCACTGGTAATGGACTCTCACTGGGGCTCCTCTTGGGTATCCTGTTATTGTATTGCGTGTAGGTATCTTGCAATTTAGGATCTGTATGTCCATTCCCTTCACATGCTTCAACAGTTCATAGATGAGGTGGATATTGGAGTGGGCCAACTCATAATCCTGCTTCTGGGCCTGGGTGGAAGCTGAGTTAGTCAGCCTACCAACATTCTTTTGTCCTCCACTACTCAGTTGAGTTCCCCAGCATTGCCTGGGCTAGCTTACCCAATGCAACCTGCAACAAGGAGCAAGGCTAGTTCTCCTGCTTTCAGATCTGACTCACCCACACTCACATCATCAGGCCAGCTCTACTATTTTGCTCAGGTGAGGTACAGAGCCCTCTCTCCAAATTGCTGGAGGGAGCATACAAGGAGTGAGGTCCAGGGCTCTGCTCTCATGCCCTCAGGGCTGGCTCGCCTGAACTCCCAACAACAGGGCAGCTCTACTGTGCTCCCCAGGTAAGGATCAGTTTATAAAGAATGCTTATCTCATAAACAATAATGATTTTTTGGCTAGTTTCTAAAAGTGGTGCATTGCTTGCTTTTCAAACAAACAAACAAGCAACCCCCCAAAACAAATGAACAAAAAACCCTTATACTCTTTTTCTATATGGCTATATTATTCCACCAAGAGTGTAAAACCATTCCCTTTTCCTTACATTTTGGTCAATCCATCTTTTCACTTGTATTATTTTTTAATTTTGTTTTTGAGACGGGTTCTCACTCTGTGGACCTAGCTGGCATCAACTCACTAGGTAGTCAGAATGGCTTTGAACTCACAGTAATCTGCCTTTCTTCCCAAGTGCTAGGATTAAAATTGTATGCCACCATAATTGGCCTCATCTTTTTTATTCTTGATAACAGTCATTTTTTGTTGGAGTGAGGTACTATCCCATTATGGTACTAATTTATATTTTCTGACAATTAATAACATTAAGTGTTTTCTTTTTTTTTCTTCTTTATTTATTTTGTATTTATCAAGACAAACAGTAAACTGAATTTAAAATGCTGATAAGTTAACAATAACTATAAAGAAAATAAAAATCATAAGCATGACTTATCAAGGGTGATAATGCAAATAATTTGCTACACATAAAATTACTGTGTGTTCAGCTTTCCCTCTGAATTTTTTTTTCTATCCCTGTATATCCTTATTCAAGGTCCCTTCCCCCTCCCGCCACATCAGATCATTTTTTCTTCTCCACAACTACCCATCCCCTCCCTGGGTAGGCAGCAGACAGTCCTATGGTCCCACAGACCCAATAATGCTTAGTTCAGTCTCCACTCCTGGCAGATCCAGTTTTGTCCCCCCTCCCTCAAGAGTGAGTCAGGTGTTCCTATAGTTGGAGTGGGATCCGAAGGGTCAGTCCAGGGTGTTTCTGATCCCAAGCTGTTCAGTAGTTGTGGTTTGCAGCTTGGGCATGCTTGGCTTTTTTTCCAGTTTGTTTGTTTAGAGACCACTAATGAGTGAGTACAACCCCTGCTTATCTTTCTGGGTTTGTGATACCTCACTCAGGAGGATATTCTCCAAATCCATCCATTTGCCTGCGAATTTTAGGATATCATTTTTTCTTACTGCTGAGTAGTAATCCATTGTATAGATGTACCACAGTTTGTTAATCCATTCTTCAGTTGAGGGACATCTACGTTGTTTCCAGGTTCTTGCTATTACAAATAATGCTGCTATCAACATAGTTGAGCTAATACCTTTGGAGTGTGAATGTGCCTCTTTAGGGTATACACCCAGAAGTGGTATTGCTGGGTCCTTGGGGAGATTGATTCTCAATTTTCTGAGAAACTGCCATATTGCATTCCAAAGTGGCTGAACAAGCTTACACTCCCACCAACAATGGAGGAATGTTCCCCTTGCTCCACATCCTCTCCAACATAGGCTGTCATCTGTGCCTTTTATCTTAGCCAATCTAACATGTGTTAGGTGGTATCTCAAAGTTGTTTTGATTTGCATTTCTCTGATGGCTAAAGATGAAGAGCACTTTTTCAGGTGCCTTTCAGCCATTCGTAGTTCCTCTGCTGAGAATTCCCTTTTGAGATCTGTACCCCATTTTTTGATTGGGTATTCAAGGTTTTGGGCTCTAGATATTTGAGCTCTTTATATACCTTAGAGATCAGTCCTCTATCACTTGTAGGGTTGGTGAAAATCTTTTCCCATTCTGTAGGCTGTCGTTTTGTCCTATTGACAGTGTCCTTGGCTTTGCAGAACCTTCCTAGCTTCAGGAGATCCCACTAATTGATTGTTGGTCTTAGTGCCTGTGCCACTGGTGTTATATTTAGGAAGTGTTGGCCTGTGCCAATTTGTAGAAGTGTATTTCCCACTTTCTTTTCTATCAAGTTCAAAGTGGCTAGGTTTATGTTGAGATCTTTGATCCACTTGGATTTGAGTTTTGTGCAGGGTGACAGGCTCAGATCTATTTGCATTTTTCTACACACTTCCATCCAGCTATGCCAACACCATTTGTTAAATATACTATGTTTTTTCCATTGAATGTTTTGGGCCTCTTTGTCAAAGATCAGGTGTTCATAGGTTTTTGTGTTAATGTCTGGATCCTCAATTCTATTCCATTGGTCCACAAGTCTGTTTTTATGCCAATACCAGGCTGTTTTTATTACTGTAGCTCTATAGTATAGCTTGAAGTCAGGGATGGTGATACCTCCTGAGGTTCTTTTGTTGAGTAAAATTGTTTTAGCAATCCTGGCTTTCCTGTTATTCCAAATGAAATTGAGTATTGTTCTTTCAAGGTCCACAAAATATTGTGTTGGGATTTTGATAGGCAGTGCATTGAATCTGTAGATTGCCTTTGGTAGAATTGCCATTTTTACTATGTTAATTCCACCAATCCAGGAACATGGGAGAGATTTCCATTTTCTGATATCATCTTCAATTTCTTTCTTCAATGATTTAAATTTTTTGTCAAATAGGTCTGTTACTTCTTTGGTTATAGTTACTCCAAGGTATTTAATACTATTTGCCGCTAATATGAAGGGTAATGTTTCCCTTATTTCTTTTTCAGCTCTTCTATCTTTAGTGTATAGAAGGGCTACTGATTTCTTTGAGTTTATCTTGTATCCTGCTACATTGCTGAAGGTGTTTATCAGCTGAAGCA
>PVIH01011343.1:0-42180 GCA_004025045.1 Sigmodon hispidus | reverse complement strand
CAGAGATAGCTTCACTTCTTCTTTTCCAATTTGTATGCCCTTGATCTCTTTTTGTTCCCTTATTGCTTTAGCTAAAACTTCGAGAACTATATTGAATAGATAAGGGGAGAGAGGACATCCTTGTCTAGTTCCTGATTTTAGTGGGATTGCTTTGAGTTTTTCTCCATTAAGTTTGATATTGGCTGTCGGCTTCTTGTAAATCACTTTTATTATATTTAGGTATTCTCACTGTATTCCTGATCTCTCCAGGGCTTTAATCATAAAAGAGTGTTGGATTTTGTCAAAGGCTTTTTCTGCATCTAAGGATATGATCATGTGGTTTTGTTCCTTTAGTTTGTTTATTTGATGAATAACATTTACAGTTTTTCATATGTTAAACCAGCCCTGCATTTCTGGGATGAAGACTACTTGGTCGTGGTCGATGATATCTTTTATACATTGTTGTATATGGTTTGCTAAAATTTTGTTGAGAATTTTCGCATCAATATTCATGAGTGAAATTGGTCTGTAATTCTTCTTCTTTGTTGTGTCTTTTAGTGGCTTGGGTATTAGGGTAATTGTGGTCGCATAAAAGGAATTTGGCAATATTTCTTCAGTTTCTACTGTGTGAAATAGTTTGAGGAGTAATGGTAGTAATTCTTTTTTGAATGTCTGTTAGAATTCGGCACTAAAACCATCTGGACCAGGGCTTTCATTTTTGGGAGGTTTTTAATGACAGCTTCAATTTCCTTAAGGGTTATAGGCCTGTTTGGTAATTAATCTGATCTTCATTTAATTTTGGAAGATGGTACCTGTCCAGAAAGCTGTCCATTTCTTCTAGGTTTTCCATTTTTGTGGAATACAGATTTTCAAAATATTATCTGATAATTCTCTGTATTTCCTGGGGGTCTGTTGTTATGTCCCCTTTTCATTTCTGATTTTGTTGATTTGAACACTCTCTGTTTTTTGATGAGTTTGGCTAAGGACTTATCTATCTTGTTGACTTTCTCAAAGAACCAACTCTTAGATTTGTTGAATCTTTGTATTGTTTTTTTTGTTTCAATTCTATTGATTTCAGCTCTAAGTTTGATTATTTCCTGCCATCTACTCCTTCTACGTGAGTTTGCTTCTAATTGTTCAAAGGCTTTCAGCTGAGCTGTTAGGTCTCCAGTGTGGGATTTCTCTAGGTTTTTCATATAGGCATCTAGCACTATGAATTTTCCTCTTAGGACTGCTTTCATTGTGTCCCACAAGTATGGATACGTTATGGATTCATTTTCATTAAATTCTAGGAATACTTTGATTTCTTTCTTAATTTCTTCTTTGTCCCAGAGATGGTTCAGCTGAGTGATGTTTAATTTCCATGAGTTGGTAGGCTTTCTTTGGGTTTTGATGTTGTTGAACTCTAACTTTAGGCCCTGGTGGTCTGATATGTTACAAGGGATTAATTCCATTTTTTTGTATCTGTTGATATGTGCTATATGACCAATTATGTGGTCAGTTTTCGAGAAAGTTCCATGAGGAGCTGAGAAATGTGTATATTCCTTTGCGTTTGGGTGGAAGCTTCTGTAGATATCTATTAAATCCATTTGCATCATAACCTCTTTTAGATTCCTTATTTCTCTGTTGAGACTCTGTCTGGTTGATCTATCCAGGGTTGAAAGTGGGGTATTGAAGTCTCCCATTATTAGGGTGTAAGAATTGATGTGGGATTCGAGCTTTAGCAGTGTTTCTTTTACATAAGTAGGTGCCCTTATATTAGGGGCATAAATATTCAAGATTGAAATCTCCTCTTGACCAATTTTTCCTGTGATGAATAAGTAGTGACCATCTTGGTCCCTTTCAATTGCTTTTAGCTTACTGTCTACTTTGTTAGATACTAGGATTGCAACCCCTGCTTGTTTCTTAGGACTGTTTGACTGGAAAACCTTTTCACAACCCTTTATTCTAAGCCTGTGTCTGTCTTTGCATTTGAGCTGTGTTTCTTGTAGGCAACAGAAGGATGGCTTCTGTTGTTGTATCCATCTTGTTTGTGTGTGACGTTTTATAGGAGAGTTGAGACCATTGATATTAAGGGAAATTAGTGACCATTGATTCATATTTCCTGCCATTTTTGGTGGTAACTTGTTTGTATTTCCTTTCTCTGGGGTATTCTTCTGTGGAATTATTGTTTGTGATTTTGTGGGTGTATCTGGGGTCCTTAGGTTGGAGTTTTCCCTCTAATACTCTCTGTAGTGCTGGATTGGTAGATAGATATTCTTTCAGTCTGAGTTTGTCCTGAAATATCTTGTTTACTCCATCTATGGTGATTGATAATTTTGCAGGGTATAGTATTCTAGTTTGGCAGCCATGCTCTTTTAGCGTCTATATAACTTCTGACCAAGTCCTTCTAGCTTTCATCATTTCCATTGAATAGTCAGGAGTTATTCTGATGGGTCTGTCTTTATATGTGAGTTGGCCTTTTTCTTTTGCAGCTCTTAAAATTTTTTCTTTGTTCTGTATGTTTTGTGGCTTGATTATAATGTGGCGCACTGACTTTTTTGGGGGTCATATCTATTTGGTGTTCTGTAAGCTTCTTGTATCTTTATAGGCATTTCTTCTTCAGGTTAGGGAAATTTTCTTCTATGATTTTATTGAAAACATTATCTGTGCCTTTGAGCTGGTATTCTTCTCCTTCTTCTATTCCTATTATTCTCAAATTAGGTCTTTTCATGGTGTTCCAGATTTCCTGAACATTTTGAGTTATGGCTTTTTTAGTTTTACTATTTTCTTTGACTGATATATCTATTTGAGCTACTGAGTCTTCCACGTCAGAGATTCTATCTTCCATCTCTTGAACTCTGTTTGTTATGCTTGTGTCTGTCGTTCCAGCTTTTTTCTTCAGGTTTTCTCTTTCCATCTTTGACTCATTTTGCACCTTTTTTATTGCTTCTATTTCAGCTTTTAGTTCCTGGCATGTGTCTTTCATGGATTTGTTCATCTCTTCCAATTTTTTGTTTGTATTTTCTTCTATTTCTTTAAGGCTATTTTTCCTATCTTCTTTGAGAGCTTCAATGATCATCAAAAAGAAATTTTTGGTGTTGCTTCCTTCTGTTTCCTCTTCATTGCTCAGTTCAGGTCTTGTATTTGTTAGATTGCCACTTTCTTCTGGAGTTACCATGTTGTCCTTTGTATTATTATGTAATTTTTTGCACTGACGTTTGCCCATGGCTTCAGTGGTTCACGATTAGGTGGCTGCTGGTCAGTTGTGGCACTCGGGCTTGTGTGCCTCCTGTCACCTCTCTGGGCGGGGTCTGAGTCTTTCGTTCAGTGACCCCAGTGGTTATCTGTTCACTCAGTTGGAGGTGGAGGTGGGTAGCAGTGTAAATTCCCTCAGCAGCAGCTGCGGGGAACGTGACAGGCAGACTTTATCTGTGCCTGCTACAGAGTGTGTTGGGACTCGCTCTGCAGACAGCACTAGGTCCTAGAAGAGGAACCAGAACCGATCCATTGAGTGTTTTCTTATCTGTACGTCTTTTCGTTCTGTTGATTGCTTTCTTTTTGTTACACAATTATTTTAGTTTAATGTGAACCCAAATATCAATGTTAGCTTTTAATGTTTCTGGATTTTCTTTTCTGAGTGTTGAAAAAAAAATCACTGCCCTGTTTGATGATATGAACATTCCTTTTCTTCCAGTATCGTAATTATTTCAGAACCTCCATTTAAGTATTACCAATTTTCAGTGAACATTTCCATATGCTGAAAAATAAGGGACCAGTTTCATTCTTCTGAGTTTGGCTGTATAACAATCTTTATAAAAATAAAATCTCCCCATTGTGTGCTCTTGACAGGTTTAGTTTAAAATTAATTGTGAAGAAATGTGTGCATATACTTCCTGTTCTTTATTCTATTGGTTCTTGTATCTACTTTCATTTCTGAACCATGTTTTCATTACTATTACTTTGTAATATATTTTGAAATTGTGCAGTGTGATGTATCCAGCTTCATAATTTTGGTTCAGGATTACTTTGGCTATTTTTGGTCTTTTTTTGTTTTCATATGGGTTTTGGGGTTGGTTTTCTATTCCTAAGAAAAATACCATTGAAATTTTGATTTTAATTATATTTGTAGTACAAGAGTCACACTGTGCTAAAATGATAACTGATACGTGTGCACTTTAAAATTCATAACCACGTGCGTAGCAGAAATTTGTGGTGGCTATAGTGTATCCGTAGGCATTAGCTGTGACCTCCTGTGATTTCTTTATCTGTAGCTGAGCCTAGTCTGGCTTGAGGAGCTTTAGATTTTATTTTTCATGTTTTATGTATTTTAGAGAATAGAGAGGCTTTATTACTGTATTTTTTATCTATTCTGAATATTTTTTAGTATAAAATTTGATATTGGTATTCAAAAAACAATAAAAATTAGAAAAATAATAAAATTCATAACCAGGATATAAACAGGGGAAAAAAGAATCATCACTCAGGCATGAGTTATTGACTGATCAGTAGGAGAGATGAGATACTGTTACTAAATTGGCATGTGAAAGAATACATAGACACCACAATGATCTGTGTGGTCATCTCTTAGAACTATTTTAAAATGCTGTGTTCTGTAGATTTTGTCAATATCAGACAAGCTAGGATCATCTGAAATGATAGAATCTCAGTTGAGAAAATGTCTATATAATATTGAACTATAGGCAAACTTATAGAATTTTTTTAACAATTAATGTTTGATGTGGGAAAACCCAGCTCACTGTGATCAATGTCATCTCTAGACAGTTGGTCTCAGGGTGTAGAGTAAAAGCAAACTGAGCAAGTCATGGTCTCTCTCTGCTTTGGTTGCTGTCCCTAATCTACTTCCTTGAGTTTCTGCCCTGAATTCCCTTGGTGATACATTGTATATGCTGACATGAAACTTTCCTACCCCAACTTGCTTTTAGTCATGATGTTTATCACAACAGTGAAAACCAAATAAGACAAACACTAACACTGAAGGTTAATAAAAACATGAGTTAGCTAATGCCTGGGGAAAGCCAATGAATGCATTAAGAGGTTTCTGGCCCAGACTAGACCCAGACCTGCTTGCCACCACTTATCTGGACCAGTAATCCCAAAGTCCCAATGAAACATACAGACACTTATACTAATTTCATGCTGTTTGGCTTATGGCTCAGGCATATTGCTAGCAAGCTCTTTCATCTTAATTTAACCCATTACCATAAATTTGTCCTGCCATGTGGCCTGTGGCTCACCTGTATTACCTTACATGTTTCTTTTTAGGTGTCTGGATTGTTTCTCCATCTGAATCTTCCCTCCTTCTCCTTACCTGTGCTTTGATTACCAGCTTACTGCTACAGTGTCCACCATAGGCCAAAACAGTCCTTTTATTTAAAGAATGATATTCACGGCATATACAAAGACATTCCCACATCAAATAAACCATTCAAGAATGTGGTCTAGATCCTGACACTGAAATTATTTATGCTGGCAGAGCTGTTATTGTAGTTGGAGACATTCATAATAGTTAAAAAGAAAAATATAAGGAACATCATTGTGAAGAGAAACATTGCTTATAGTTTACCCCACTAACTTTTAAAGCTTTTTCAAAAACAGAATTCTAAAAGAATCCTAGAGGACTGGTTCTCAGAACTTGTACAAAGAAAAATATCTGACCACTCTCTATAGGCATAACTCCATTGGCCAGGTTCTGATCTCTTGGAGTTTACTTGGCTGAGCTTTTTCTTGACAATGAGCCCCAGTAAACCTGTTTCTGTTCTGCTTTCGTTTCTTATATTTACACGTGCACAAGTTTTTATCTTTCGAGAACCTCTTATAAAATTCCTACTTGGCTGACCTCCATCTAAGAATCTATTTTCTAGGTAAGCTAAGCAATAACACAAGCTTGTTCTTATACTTCATTCTCAAAGTTCCTCTACACATCTGAAGTGATATGAAGCCCTATAATATTCTTTGCAATGAGTTCTCTTGGCAGCTCTGGCTCAAGTGACCCCTTGAGCTACTGGAACATCATTTTACAAAGACACTTTAATCTTTCATTGGTAAGAAGCTACTTCCCTCTTCTAATCAAGATGGTGACCATGGATACAGCATTATGCAGACAAAATCAAGCAGCATTTAAGTAAACACATACTCCTGGAGAGGAAGCCTCAGGTGATTATGCTTGAGGATATAATAATCAAACTGGGGCTTCTTAGTGTGAGAAAATGAGACTGATATATTTGGACAACTTTACATGCTGATAGAAAGGGGAAATGAATTAAGCTGAGAACTAGGTGGAATGCAATTGGTTTGACTCTTATGTGACACATCCATGTGAGGAGCTGTTACCATTGAGTAGAGTGAAGGCATATCTGGTGAGATCAAGAGAACTTACATTTAGAACTTTGGGGTCATAGGAGGCACAAAGATGTCAAAGAAAAACATAACATGTTAGGCTTTTCTATGCAAAGATTTATAGTACTCCATAAATCCAAGTAATCATTGTTTACTATGATACACAAACTATGGAATATCTGTCTGCTTCTCTAAGACCTAGATCCTTGTCCACTTCTACCTGTCACTGAGGACATGATGCATTCTATGTCTTTAAATGCTTTCTACGAATGCATTTAAAGAAATTTAAGGTGGCAGATATCATGCAACTCTTCTTGTCACAATTAATCAATTACAAAAACCAATCAATAAAACTAAAACACCTGTTTTAAAAGTCACTGTTAAATTTTGTCCATTATTCAGGTTTTGTAGTCCCTCTAGTGAGAGTGGATACCCTGGCTGCTGTTATACAGAATATGCTTCCTTATACCAATACATTTTCTCTTCCATTCATCCCCTTCCCACATAGTTTGTGACTTTTATGGATACATCATTGGCCATGTTCATATTTCTTCTTTACTATGACTTCAGAACACTGTATGTGCTTCAAACTGATTTTTTTCAATTATAGTTGCTTCTCAATTTTTTATGTTTTTAGTGCTTATAAACCTAGTAAGTAGTCTTGGGCTTTTATTGGCTCTTAGCTCTTTATAGAATCATAGGTCCATACAATCTACTGAGCCAGGAGGACACATAACATATAGGCAGACACACACAGAGAGAAGACAATGCAAGGGGACATAGAAAGAAGACAACCACTTGCAAGGATGAAACACTTTAAACAGATCCTTCCTTTACTATTCTCAGAAGGAATTAACTGTCAACAACTTGCCTTAGACTTTTAACTTTGGAAAGGTGACAACATAATATATTCTTATAAAATTAAATTAAATTTATTTATTTATTTTGGGGTTTTGAAACAGGGTTTCTCTGTGTAGCTCTGGCTGTCCTGAAATTTGCCCTATAGACCAGAATGGCTTAGAATTCAGAGATCCACCTGCTTCTGCCTTCTGAGTGCTAGGATCAACAAAGTCTGGCATAACAAGTTGACAAGTTAACAATCCCCACTCTGCTTATGACGGCTGAGCAAGCAATCCACTTCCCCCTTGTAGGGAATGGGTTCCAAGAAGCTAGGTCATACACTAGTCTCCTTACTTTTCTTCTGTGTTATTTAGCTTTCAATTTCCTGCTTTATTCACTAGATCTACTCAAGTTTTGAAATATTTTTTTTTTTTAAACTTTATTTATTTGCCTTGGTGTTTGCCTGGAACTGGAACTACAGACAGTTGTTAGCTGCCATGTGGGTGCTGGGAATCGAACCCGGGTCCTCTGGAAGAGCAGACGGTGCTCTTAACCGCTGAGCCATCTCTCCAGCCCCTCAAGTTTTGAAATATTCTTTATTGACTTATGTGCTTTCCCTATCTTCTAAGTCATCATTGTCCACACAGCGTTTCTGAGCTATAGTTGGCAATCTTTGTCTTTTACTTCAACTACTTGCAATCCTCTTCTGTGGTCTTGTTGTCACTAATAATTTTTCCAACTGTGAAATTCTAATCTTATGCAACTCCATTATTGATCATAACTTTGAGACACAAGGTAACATCCCTTGCTAATTCCAGTTGAAAACCATCAATGAATTAAATGTTAACTTCTTAGGTCCTCAGTGTTTTTACTCTTACCGGGTCTGTTAAGGCATCAGGGACTGGGAAAAGGCAACCCAAAAGACCATGGAGCTTTTTAACTCTCCTTTGACTATAATTCCAAAGACACCTTCTAGTCACCAAATACCACTTTAATACTATTTTACTGTTTTCTACGTGCCTAAGATAAACCAATCATTTCACTGCTTATGCTAATACATGTGTGGACCTGATTATTCCAGTCATCTGGATTTCTACACTATTTGCTGAAGTATTATAAAGAACACCAAAAGCCTGTGTTTTGTCAGAGAAATGGTCTTGCTTCCCTCCATTCCATGTCCTATGTATAGAGATGCTGATCACAGCCTCAAGCCCCTGCCAGCTAACCCAAGCTATCAACTGTGAATGTGACCAATATGTAGATAGAGCCCTCTAGACACTGTAAATGGTTCAGGAATGAGATCATGATAATTCTCCTTGAGAATTTTCTCAGTGAGCTAATAGGAAAAATTTCCTTTTACTTTCAGGTTGCTGGCCTGATTCAGGGTAGCCATATTTCCTCCTGCCCTGTAAAGAAAGCTTATTTGAAGAATAGAATTTGTGCTCTGAGAAAAAAAAGACAAAGACATGCAGCTACAGACAGAGAACCTGGACCTCACTATCTGGCTCTGCTTGAAGCAGCTCTATTTTATTTTTGAGAAGCTGAGTGCATGCATTTCAGAGCCACACAACCATAAGTACCATGACGTTACTTGTTGTAGTTCTGAATAAAAAGCATCAATGGTCCAAATCCAATATTTATGAAACAACATTTAACAAGAAAGCTATGATCATGAAAGATCACAAGAAGGATTTGATGAAGAAAAGGGAACGAGAAAATGTTATTTTCAACAAAAAGGAAATAATTCAGAAAATGAGCAGCCAGAAGAGAACAGATCTCCAAAGTTCCAATCAGAGAAGACTCGGGGGAATTTAAGATGGAAGTATGATTTTGTGCAGTTACAAACAACATAGAAAGGAATAGGAAAAAAAGGAAAAAAAGGGTGAATAGAAATGCCTCTATGGATCAAGTCAATGCAGATCAGATGTAGAAAAATTTACCTCTCAGTTTAGGAGAATCTGTTGGGTTTCCAAGTAGAATATTTAGTCTATTACAGGAATTGAAAAGAGTTTGAGAAATAGAGTCATATCAGCCTTATCAGAGACACATCAGCTTTTCATAATATCTAATCAGGAGTATTGATTATAAACAACAGGAAAGAAACTGTAACTTGTTTAAGGGGCAGTGATTTATGGGAAAGAGGTTAGGAATCAATATAATGCTGGTAAACCTAGCTGGGACAAGAGCCAAGTAAAGCCCAATGATCAGAATTGCATTCAACATAGTGCTAAGTGTAGCATCTGGGTGTTTAACTCGCCCTTCTCTCCAATGCACAGAAGAGTGGAGAAAATTCTAGTCAGTTGAAAATATCTTATCTTGAACGTGAACTTAATAGAACTGATCTACTGGGCAGCATACCATACTTTAGCTTAGCCTACTTACAGTGTGGTTTAAAAACTGGCAGAATTAACAAATGTAAAGCCTACTTTTAAGAAGGCAAGGGACATTTTATGTGGTTTCTTGGATATCTATGCTAAATATGCTGTCATCACAGTATAGAGTAGAGGATTTAGTGTTTGCTTTCTCAATGGAGTGACTGACTGGGTTCAGCAGCTACACTCAGTGCCATGAGAAATTATTGTTGTGTATATCACTAGCCTGGAAAAGGATTGAACATCAAAATTCCAAGTATGAGGATCTGTCATAATGGATAGTAATAAATAGCTGCAATTCTAGAATTTCTGAAGCTGTGCCAGAAGTAGAACCATGAGTTTAGGGGCAGTCTAAGCTACATAGTGAATTCTTTCTAGGCTAGCATGGGCTTCAAAATGAGAAGTTGTCTCAAATAAACAAATAAAAGCACTGAAATGTTTGCAATCATGATATAAATAAATCATTAAATTGGGTGAATGTAAGTCAGAAATTGCATAGAGTAAAGTAGAAAATTATGACTTATTGGCCATATAAGGTCAAGGATGGTAGAGGCCATATAAGATCAAGGGACTGTGAATAGTGGTACCATTCACTCTTTACAGTCCCTCTAGCTGATGACTGACATCTTTATCAGACAGGTGTGACTATGTATCCTGTTTGCCTGTGGAAGCAGGTTTGGGATTACCTAGGCCAGAGAAGCTGGGCAGTTCCCCAAATATCACAGTAATCTTATTCATTCTTTTTGTAACAGATGGATAGTATATGGATTGGCATAATTTGAGAAGTAAAACCAGCCTACATTAAGAACTGAAGTACCCCATTCTTTTGGAGCAGGTTTATCATTGATAGATTGTATGCCCTGGGTAGCCAGTCCTACATGCCATTATACAGTATCTATCATTTGAAACGTGTTACATATGATGTGATCTGCCCCTCTTACAAACTGTTTTTCTTCGTAGTGACATCACATTACTTCCCAAACCCATTCAAATATTCCTAAATTGGAATTGCAAGTTAGTACAATTTAGAAATCATGTTAAAGAATGAGGTTTAATGTCAGGCAATTCAGAAGAAGAGATTGTCCTCTACCCTTTGGTAGCTATGTTTCATTGGAATCAATATCTACTATCTCTGATGCTCATTTTGAGTATGTAGATTATGTTAATTATATCTGCCTTGCAGATTTTTTAAAGGATTTAATGAAAGTAATCACACAGTATAGTGAGTGGTATATGAGGAATAAATATGGCCAATTGTTATGAGTAATGGCTCCACCTTTTTGACCTATTAAGTGTAAATTACTTCCATTCTACTTCCTCCTTCTGCATAAAACCGTGCCTCCTGTGTGTTCATAAAGAGTTGCGGCTGCTTAAAATAGCAAGGTTGGGTTAGCCATGCTGCTTTTGTTTGTCTTTCTCCTTCAGCCCTCAGCAGCACACAGGGCAGCTCTCTGCCCCTCCCCACACAGCTGAGGGAAAGTGGGTGACACCTGCTCCAGAGGGCTGCTTTCCTAGCTCATTGCTGTGCTCACCAGGCTAGGGATTAAAAGACAGCTGCCAGCTTATCCTTGTTGCTATGGCAACAAGAGTTCCTGTGGAATTCGTTGTTTATGGAAAATGTCCAAATCTTTCTCACAGAGGATAAGGCCATTGGGCAGCCAGCAGCTCAGTGCCTGGAGTGAAGGCCTGGGGGTCTGGCTCATGGCTGGAGCAGGGTGAGGCAGTGTTGTAACATCCATGGGGCAGAGTTTGTGAGTGGCACACCAGAAAGCAAAGGCAATGGCTTTTGTTTAAAGTGGCAGGTGCTAAATTGACAGCAGAGGAGGGAGGGGTTAGGAGGATTGTTAACAATAATTGGTGGACAGGGACAAAGACAAGCTTAAAGTTGAAGAAGGTCTCAAGACAGGATTTCCTATCAGCTTGTTTTATGCACACGTTTCTGAGCTCACTTCCCCTGAACATCATGATCTTTCAGACCAAAGATCAGCTTTTCTTTGCTCTGGTCTGCTTCATGCATGGAACATATTAAGAGTGCAGTGATTAGAATACAAATCTTGGAAATAGATATTCAAAGTCCAGCTCTTCTAATCTAATAAAGAGCTATGTTTATTTACATGAGTCCTTTAATCTCTGTTTCCATTGTCTCATGTGTAAAATGAAGCTAAACATTATCTATTTCATACGAGTATGTGGACTTTAATGTACACAATGCATTTAGAACAGTGCCAGATACATGTTAAACAAGCACACACACACACACACACACACACACACACACACAGGGCATTGGGTGATGGTGGCACATGCATTTAATCCCAGCACTGAGGAAGGCAGAGGCAGGTGGATCTCTGTGAATTCAAGGCTAGCCTGGTCTACCGAATGAGTTTCAGGACAACCATTAGGTGTTACACAGAGAAACCCTGTCTCAAAAAAACAAAACCAACCAAACAAACAAAACAATAACATCAACCCCCAACCCCCCACAAGGAGGCTTTTCCATCATTCTTATCATTTTCAATTTTATAATTTATAGGGAGCTTCAGGATGTGACTCTTAATCTACCTTTTCAGTTCATGCTCTCCATTTAAATTATTTTTTCCCTAAATGTGCTGTGATGTTTACAGACCTTAGGGAACCCTGGGAGCTGTATGGCCATGCTCACTCTATTTCTGCCTAGAATGTGTTATTCTATTTAACTTCCCAAACTCATTTCCAAAGACATTTCCTTAAACAAGTTAACTAACTCCTTTGGGTTGTTGCCTGTATGGATAGCTATCACCATGCCCAGAGTGTTCTTTTGCTTGCTTTATGTACGTATATGTCTCTCCATTAAAATATGTTCCACTCAAGGACTAGGCCATAATTCATATTCAGTACATAGGGCTGTGCTGAGCATAACACATTCTTATCATGCAAATTTATAAATGAACACACAAATGAAGAAAATAATACATGTGGTAACTGTGGTAGAAAATGCCACTGACATGATTGAGGAAATAGCAGTTAGGATAACTACTGAACAATAATCTCATTGAACTTTATCATCCATACAAATATTTCTCTTTCCTGTACAAAGAGTTTTCCTTTAAGAGGAACAAGAGGGAGAGGTATTCAGCCTCCTTCTTGATAGTGCCACAGTATCTGAGAGATTGTCAGGCCTCTGGGATTTTGCGGTCTTAACCAGGCCTGAAAGTATCTTGTATCACCACTAGAACAACTCTCACAGCGGCCAGAAGGTATCAAGGCAATGGCTGTTACTAATGTGCCTAAACCCCGTTAATCCTAAAATATATTAAGGCTCTTGGCATAATTCACATTCGCATTTGTTTTTGGTTTTGTTCAGTAGCATTTGTTTCTTTTCTGAATAGTTGGATTTATTATTAATTCTTGCTGCCAAGGTGAAATTTTACTTAACATTTACTTTTTGCTGTAAATTACCATTTGATAATAAAGGACCTTTTTTGGCTTATGGCAAGCCCGCTTACAGGCAGGTGGGAAATCCAAGCATAGATAAAGGGGAAGAGGGCAGAGTCACATAGAGATGCTACGAGCTGCCACCCAAGAGAGCAAGATGTAATGGAACACAGGTAAAGCCATCAGCCACATGGCAAGACATAGATTAATAGAAATGGGTTGAGTTAAATTTTAAGAACTTAAAATTTATGAGTCTTTGTGTGATTATTTGAGGATAAGAAGCTGTGAGACTGCAGGTCTGGACCTTGGGCTGAACAGGCCAGAAACTTCTGGCTACAATTTTCTATAAACTAAGAAATAATATATAGTTGGAATTTATCAATTTATCAATGGATAAGCTCAAAGTGGTGGGAATATTTTCATACTGTAGATTTATAGCCTATGCCTTTAAATACTGAATAAACTGGGACATAATTTACACATTGCTGGAGTTTAGTGAAGAATTACTGAGTAAGGAGACTCGTTTTAGGATTATATTAAGGGTCCAGGAACCATCATAGGCTGTGGAAGGCACCAGAAGTCTTTATTCGTGAGAAGCCATAAGCATCTGAAGCCTGAAGGGACAACTGGAGGAGATTGCATTACTATAATCGGAAGAGAGTTTGGAGGCAAGAAATAGAAGCTAGCAAATTAGATTTGTGGCTAGTGGTGAATACTGTTATTGCCATAACCATGAATGGATGGAACAAGTTGTTGTCTCTTTCCTCTTTCAACTTTATATCTTGTTTCATTACTTCCCACTGAGCAGCTGCAAACCAAAACCAGACAGCAAGGGATCGCAAGTTGTGAGAAATTTTCAAGATACAACTCTGGGTCTCAAAAATCAAGGTACATGTGGAAAGGTACACTGGAGTAGGTTTTCTAGATTTAAAATTTAAAATGTACAAGATATGTAGTTAAATCTGAATTTTAGATATCACTAAAGCTGTTAAGCATAAACATAAAATTTAGTATATAACTACACAAAAAAATATTCATTCTTTATCTGTTCAAACCTTACTCAGGATCCTGTGATTTTGGTAGATCAATAGAAAATAGCAAGAAAAAATGAGTTCTTAGGATTTGATCCTTGTGCAGTTACTGACATGAATACCTGTGTATATATCACATGGATACCTGAGTATGTATCCCCCAAGAGTGGAATTACATTTTTCTATGTAATAGAGCAAACATTCTTTCATCTTATTTCCAAGAAAAAATCTCTCTGGATTCATTGGGATGTATGACAGTGTCTAGGAAGAAACTTACTAGATTCCAGTTAGTAATAGAAAGGCTGCCACATGTGTCCATTCCATCCCAATAACAAATAGGTGGCAGTCTTGATCAATTTATCAAAGAAAATAACACTTATTTTTGAAAATAAAATAGTATCAGAAAAGGAAGAAAATATGATGATAGCTGAATATAAAGAGAACATTTAACTTAATTTTTAATATAATTTGTGATTGACCCTTAACTCTATAATGAGACATTTTTGTGCCTTAATGAGTTTTTTAATGAACTATTTCTAAAATTAAAAACACTTTATGGCTGCAATTCTAAATATTCATACTGAAAACTAAACACTAGTAGTGCTGTCTGAGCAGGAGATAAAGAGTCTCAAGTATGTGTCCATATTTAGCCCAAGTAGAGAAGTTTCCCACTAGGACAGAAATGGGAGCCTGGCCATTTCTACTTTATCCAATAAATGGAAATGTTAGTCAGAAGTACGCATTGTACAAGAGACTTGAGATGCACAAAAAAGTCTGTCTCAATTACTTTCCTTTAGGGGCAAACAATGTTATACAAGAAAATGGCATACATAAAACTAGCTAACTGCTTCATATATGTGTATGCACATACATGCAAGCATGGCTGTAATTCAGCCCTATGCACCATTCAACTTGTTTTATTGAGAGTTTCTCACAGGCCTAGACCTTGCCAAGTAGGTTAGGCTATCTAGCCAGCAGGCATCCATGGATTCATATGTCTCTGCTTCCCAGTGTCTGGATCACAAGTGTATACCATTTTATTGTCATTTGTTGCCTAGATTATGGGAATCAAATTCAGGTTTTTATGATTGCAAGGCAAGCACCTTAAGTGCTATATCACCCCTGATTCCCATAGCTGCCTTATGTTTATTATTTTACTTAGTCTTTACAACAACTTTCCCCTATTAGTAGATGCTATGATCGTCCCACTTTTCAAGTGAAACAATAGACAGAAAGAGAGATTAAATTACTTATGTAAGTTCATGGCATTAGTAATTGGCAAAGTTAGGTTATAAACTTCAAAAAATCAACAACACAGTGTATAGCAAACAATGACACAGTGTACAGAAGGTAGAATTTCTCATTACCATGACAGAATTCCTAAGAAAACTTCTTGTATATGGTTTCAGGGGTTCTCAGTATTGGGGAAAGATGTGATGGAACAGAGACATTCATTCAATCAGTAGCAGCCAGGAAGCAGAGCAAAATCAGAAACAAGTCAGGTCAAAGACATAATCCAGTGGCTTACTTTTGCCTATCAGTTTCTGCTTCCAGGCCTCTGTCATTTCCCAACAGCTTACTCAAATATGATATTAAATCCAGCAATAAACACTCATGATGCAATTGTCTCTGGAATCTCCTTCACAAACCCACCCAGAAGGATGCTTGAACCAGTCTCCTAGGCATCTCTTCATCCAATCAAGTAGAAAATGAAAATAGTTCATCACAGATGTACTAGCATAAGTAACATTCTTATTTAAATCATGTACTTATAGATTCAACAAGAGAGAGATCCCTTCCATTAGTGATTGACCAGGAAGAATTTTCCAAAGAAACATTTCAACTTGGTCTTCTTGAGCAAAGAGCGTATTTAGCATAACCATAGTGTCAACGAGGACATAGAGTCAATGTGATCCAAAGAGTAGATATTCACAGACAGATTACAGCACAACAAACATGCAAATAAGGAAAATTAAGGCATCTAAAGAAAATTAGCAATGATGAGTTACAGCTTTAAATGCTATGGAGACAATTATTTTAAGTTAGTAATTTAAAACAATCTACTATAAATCTCAGCAGGGAAATAACATGTTGGACTGGTCCCTTAGGAATGATGGAGGATAAGGATCTGCTAGGACACCAAGATAATGTATAAGATATCTGGAAGTAAAGGAATAGGGACATTGCATATATTTGTGGAGATTTTTTTTAATATATATTCTTGTCTTCTTGGTTTACGCTTGTTTGTTTGTGTATGTGTATAGTGTGTGTGTGTGTGTGTGTGTGTGTGTGTGTGTGTGTGTGTGTATGAGCATGCGAGCGTGAGTGTGTGTGTGTGAGAGAGAGACAGAGACAGAGAGACAGAGAGAGAAGGGGGAGGAAGAGGGAGAGAGAGGAAGGGAGAGAGAAATAGAGACAGACAGTGACATGCTGAGATAGAAATATGAAGAGAACACGAAGTAGGTAAGCTCTTGGGGGAATTATGGGGAAAAATTAATATGACCACAATATACTCTATAAAAATTTTAATAAACAGAAAAAAGAAATAATAGATGTTTTAACCTAAAAAACAAAAGAAATAATAGATGTTTTAACCTATAAAATATATGCACTGAAATAAGTGCAGAAACCCAAAACCGTTGTTCTGATTCATAGGAATTATGAAGCAGAGAATATCTGGTTTAAAATTATCCCATATCAAAATAACATGGTGAGTTGTCTATAAGACTCAAGTTGAAAACACTGTTTAATTCTGATATTTTTCTCTTCTGCCAGTATTTTTCAGTAGGAACTTTTTCTATGCACTGATTCAAGACCAAATAATTCTTATTCTTTGACCTAGATATTCCATTTTTGGTTTTATATCTGAAGTGAACATGTGAAAAAGATGTCTGCACTGCAAATTTGCAACATCATTCACAGTACCCACAACCTGAATCAACCTAGTGCTTGTCAGTGAATGATGGATAAAGAAAACATACGTGTGCGTATGTGTGTGTACACACCCATATGTACAAGTCATTGAGTACTATTCAACGTACACACAGTTAAATACTATTAAATGTTCAAAACAGGGAAATTTTGTCATTTGCAACAGCATGGATTAACCTAAGGAATTTTATGTTAATTGGAATAAGCTAAGAAAGAATGGTAGATAATTATCTCATTCCTACAATGATTCTAAAATTTGGAACATATACAAAGATGAAGCAGAATACTCACTACTGGGATCTTGGGTTTTGAGAAAAGGTGAAAGGGCACAACTTTTCAGTTGGATAAGAGGAATAAATTCAGATTTACTGTACATCATGGTAACAATAGATAATGGTAATGTGTTTATACTTAGACATTTCTTTTTTAACTTTAAAGATATGTTTTTAAATTACTTTTAGCTATGTGTATGTGTTGGAATGTGCATGTAAATGTAGTGCTCACAGAGGCCTGAAGTGGTAGGTATTTCTGGAACTGGAGTTACAGACATTTGTGGGCTGCTTGATAGGAGTGCTGGGAACCTCACTTGGGTCTCTGCAAGGGCAGTATGCACAATTATCCACTGAGCCATCTCTCCAACTTCTACTTTAAAATTTCTAAAGGAGTAGACTGTAAATTCTCATGAAAATACCAAGTACTGTCTGGGAGGTGCTACTTAGGATATTTAGATATAACAATTTCACTAAGTACACATGAATCAGCATTATACCATATACCATAAGTGTATACATGTTTAATCTTCCATTAAAAAATTACAAAGTAATAAAACTAAAATAAATGACTGGAGTCAATAAGTGTGTAAACACTACATGTTCTTGCCCTTCTTGGGGAGTCACAGACTATACTTGTCTGAGGATGGCTCTGAGAACGCCTTCAGGAGAGACACTAACTAGTTCAGCTCATTACTTGATCACATTCCAAAATGTTTACCAAATGTTGAAATCTAGTTAAAAAAAAAAAAAAAAGGTAGAGATGGTGTTTTGTGAGATTTGGTTTAGTGTTATCTTCAGAATTTGTCCTGCATTCCCTCTGGTGAACTCTAGAGAGCAGCCCTTTCTTTCAAATGCAGGGAAGATGTACTAAATTCCCAAGGTTTGGTGGAAAACTGCCAGAAAAATATTCTGTTGCAGGAAATATTCAGACTGATGGAAACAGCTGGTGTCAAATACAATTTGGAAGAAAAGTGAGGATGATAGCAAATGCAGCAAAGGTAGCTGGAGGTCGCCAGCCTGGGAGCTCAGCTCCAGATGTTGTCAATTAAGTTCTTCTCAAAGTTTTTCTTATCAGTTGTTTATTCATCTGAACAAACTTTCATGGCTCTCTGATTTTTCTCTTGACCTCAGGAATGTTAGTGATGACACTGAATTTGTGGTTTAGTGATTTTGAAGCATTCTTAGTAATAAAAAACCCCAAATCTAGTTAATTTCATAATCATCTTCCTCAAAAGTCTTCCCCTGATTCCCATAGTCTCAGAAGCAAAGATTTGAATTATGTGCATGGTTCCCATGATACTCCATGGCATGGACTCAGCACACATCTCTGTTTACTATTAACAGTAAAGAGGCTTGCTCTTTATTGCTTCTTGTGATCAGACTGCTTTCTGTGACTTAAATGACCTTTTCCTTGCCTGCCAAAAATGTAAATCAGCCCTAGGTACATTTCATACCTTCTTTTAGTAGCTTTTCCAGATACCTCCATTTGAGTTATTCCCAATTGCACCTTTTATTTTTAAAAAATAAATTGACATAAAATTGTATACATACATGTAAAGCTTTACCATATGTATATATTGCATGCTATTTAATGCATATATGTATCACTCCTTTATGGCAAAAAGCATTCTAAATTCTCAGGGTGTTTTAAAACTCACATGAACTCTTGGATGCTATAGAGGCTCTCTTGTGTCACAACACACTACAACTTCTATTTAAATGTAATCAGTATCCATGGATCAACCCATCCCCACTGCCATCTTCTACCTAGTCTCCTCAGCCTCTGCTCATCACTACTCTATAAGAGCATCTACTTTAGATACTAAGCAGAGAATTATTTTTGCTCTTTATGTAATCTATATTGCAGTTTATTCTAGGGGTAGACTAACTTATATGAATCAATGTTTCTCCCTGGATGTCAGTACCTTAAAGAATGTTTTGCTAACCTCTTTAACCCTTGTAATCAATCAATCTGTCAACAAATATTTGAGTGCCTACTCTGAGTCAGGCACCAAAGCTTACACACAGTAGGGGCTCTAGTGATGTTTATAGATTCAGTGTAGCTCCTCCAAGTGGAAGTTAGCTCTCTGATGTAAATCCTCAGGAGACAATTTATGTCAACATTAGCATGACAGATGAGACCGTAGGGTAAGTATTGTTATGACCATCCTAGCTGTGACTTTCTGTGAGAAGTCCTGGATTGCCAAACAGATACTCAAGACAAATCAACAAGGCTGGGAATGCTAGTCATCTCTCAGTGAAGCAAAGACATGAAGGACATTTATAATAGTTTTTCCAAGTCTCTGGCTTAAGGCAACCAGAATTAAGCTCCAGCAGGAGGAAAATGATCTTATTTCTGTATTTGAATTATTATCAATTTATTGACACCATCTCAGTGAAGAAACAAGGAAAATCACATTTTGGATTTAGCCCTTCCTTTTCTTCTTCTCATTTATGCAATTGTTAACCCTCATATGATAATATTAACCATCATGCTAAATTAAATATTTAACAGTTGTTTGAATAATTCTGGAGCACCCCACTATTTTGCTATTTGTTATTATTACTTATTTTGTAGTTTAAGAGCACCTCATGCAATGCAAGTTTTCTGTTAACTGGACATATTAGTGAACTTATCACTTACATCTGAATGTTGTAATTTTTTCATTCTTATCTGGCCATTAAATATCTAATAAAAACAGTGATTATGTGTGAGTATATACTGTAATCTAGATATCCTTTTAATTATTTCTTCTTATAATTATTCTTTTATTAAAGCCTGCTAATAATTAGATGCTCTTTACATATTAAAGATGGAGGAAATCATGTCCAGGGCTTAACAGCCATACCAGCTCACTCAAGGAAAGGATGGCTAAGATAAAATTTCAAGTTTTTATGATTCTATTTGCTATGCATTCACTATATTCCATCAACTTCTTTTCTAATATAATGGAGGGCCCCAAGATCTGTTGTGTGAAGGGAGGAGCCACAAATAGGAAATTCACAGAAAACTCAAAATGAGAAGTTACCTGGAAATCCTAGAGTGTGTGGTTTCTCCTCTCTAAATGATAGACCATCAAAGGTCACATAGTATAGTGTGAAAGCTGGACAATTAGGCTTCATTATGATAGCTGCTACAGCTACCTTTGGCTGCCTTATGGCAATGCCAGGAAATAAAGGGGCTTTGGTTGGCCTAGTTGGTGAACAGGGAGTAACTGTCCTTTTCTTTTTCTTTCTGTCTATATTTAACATACTCACCACAGAGCAAGTTAGCAACTTCAAAGAACACCTTGGCAATGACAAACAGAGAATCTAATGCAAACTCTGACATCTCTCGACTACATTCTAACTAAAACAAAAGGTTCAGGCCCAGAGGGGGTCGGTCCTTCAAAGCCTAATGGATGAATGTTTTTCTGGCAGATAGCAAAATCCAGAACAGGAGGAAGGGGGGTGAGGAGTTGGGCATGAAACGATTTACTTGGAATTTGATTGTTCACACTAAACCTGCTAACCCTAACCCCTATGGTCTTGAGCTTGCTTTGAAAACACAAATAGGCTAAGAAGGTCAGGATTCAATGGGAACTTTCACACTTGGACATTTGCTCAGCTCATCAGAGAAGTGCTGAAATCAGTGGCAGAGTTCTCAGCAACTCTGTTTGCAATCATTGATGAGCCCAGGCACTACAGTGGTACTGTACAAAATAACGCTCATGACAATCCTTTTCAGAGAAAATATAGCTAAGGAACCTCTATTTGTTCAGGGACAATCTTTGTAAAAACATTTCTAAGCTCAACTATTTATACTTTATTAGTTTAGGCCAAGGAACTCAAAGCCATTCAGACTCATAAGAGCATACTAAGGTCATGGACTATAGAAAATTAAAGTGACCTGGCAAATATTAAAATTTCTTTGAATTTTTTATGAGGAATGTTTGCCCAAGGTTTTATATAGAGAGAAGCTCCCGTTTCTTCTTAGTGGAGTGGAGAGAAACAAATAGCAATGAAAAGCCTACTTTCATATCTCCATGTTTTTATATTCTAAAACCCAAATCACAAGACTGCTGTTAGATTTAGAGGCCTCTGAGCAGATTTTCTTATTTATATCTCTCATCTTACAGACAGGGCAATACATTCTACTGATGTACAACTCTGACAATTAATGAGTGGAATAATGAAACACAGATCCCAGATCTTCTGATTCTTGTCCTGGAGTGTCTCTGACACATCTGTATATGTAGAACGTGTGAAAAACTCCCTTGGATATGTAGTATCTAAATGTTCTACTGTTATGGCTAGGGTTTGGGTTGGTCTTGGGATTCTTCTTTGTCCAGCTTTCTTCTTTCCCAGGCTAGCAGCAAATACTGAAAGGTATTTCATAGTCTTCACACAAATTGAATTTCTCCTTCTCAGCTTACTGAGAAGTTCAGTTCTTTCTCCTTAACCCAAGAGATGGAATGAGATGGAATAGCACTGCTGTCATCATCTTGGCTTTGGTTTACTCCTCTTCATTGCATAGTACAAATTAGATATAGCTTTTAACATTTTAAAACTTTTCTCTGGATAATAGGTTTACATCATTTTATCCTGTGATTTTTTTTTAATGCTGGACTTTAACATTCAAAGATAACTAAACAAATGAACAAACAACAAACAAAATAGAAAGCTTTTACTGTTGCCAGGAACATGCCAAAAATCTGACCCCTTCAAAACTATAAGCAACATTTCTTTGTCTAAAAGTCAGAACAAATTGAAACAAAATAGAATAATATATTATGAAGTCTAAGAATAAGTTCCAAAAATAAAGTACATCAAATATAGATCAATAAAAAACAAACAAGTCTTCATCAAGGGGATGCCTGTGGATATTGTTTAACTAAAAATAAATACCTCAGAAAACAAAAACAAATCATACAGAAACCACAATGAGCCACTAAGATCTTCATCAGGCTATAATATATTGTGACCTGACTTATTTAATAAAATATCTCCATGAAAATCACATAGAACTGAAAATAATTAGTATCATTGAACATTTTCTGTGTTCCAGGTTCTTTACAATCTTTATATCCTTTCTTCATTTGAATAACTCTAAACTATATGTGACATTCTCCTAATGTCTTATAAAGGAAAGCTGAGGTTCTCATTGAAAGGGTGAATGGCTTGCTTACTTTTACACAGCAAGTAAGAATAGAGGAGAGACCAAAGTGGTGATGCTTGGGACAATACTTCTTTCAAAGCACAAGTCAGGGAAATTGCAAATGATTCACACAGTGATTTCTGTGATGACAAAAACCATTAAAAAGTTCAAGGGTTTGTTTATTTGTTAGTTGATTTGTTTATGAGCTCACTTTGTAGTACACCCCGCCCTCTAATTCTTGCTGCCTCACCTTCCTGATGGCTGCATTTATAGATGTGACCCATGGTGCTGGGGGAAAAAGAGGATTTGTTTTAAAATGGCAAGCAAATCAGCATCCTGTCTTATCTTTCTATACATAAACATGTCCTAAAGGCTCAGTTCGGAATGGAGCATTGGTGAAATTTGTTTCAGGACTGAATTTGAGAAAGCAATGTCCAAATCAAATGAGTAATGGCCTTTCAGATCATAGCACTTTGCTGAAGCAGTCAACTTGCCAGTATTCAATGCCCAGTTAGTTCTGCAATGTGTACATGTCTGGATGAAGTTTGACGTCATGTTTGATTGCTACCTAGATTTCAAAACCTAGAACAGAAAATATAAAAACGTTTCAGGAGTTCAGTTGTACACAGAATAACAGGAAAGAAGTTGACATCAATATTTCATGCATCTTTGTTGATTTTTTTAGCTGGGGAATGCTATCATAAGCACTTTCAAACCACATGTGGTCACATGGAGTGTTTCTGTAGAACAGCTCAGGCTGTTCCAACAAACACCTCTTTGGGAACTGTTTAGATACAGCAAAAGAACATGTAGAAAAACAAACTTCAGCATTACCATAGCTGTCACAAAGGAAAGACAGAAGCAGTTCCCTCAGAGGTAATAGTGACTATATCTCTTAAAGCTCTTAAGTGGATTTAAAAGAGTTAAGGGCTGGGTTGGGGACACCCACCTGCAGATTCATCATCCTACACTACACAACTTCCTCTGACAGAATCAAATAACTATACACAGAGATTAATAAATTCTTGTATACTTGCATCATGTTTAGGTCAGATATAAGGTATTTATTTATTTATTTGTGATAAGGTTTCACCTAGGTAAGTCTGGAAATCATTATATAGCTCAGACTGGCCTTGAGGTTATGAACAACCTCCTGTCTCAATCTCTGAGTCCTAAGAATGAAAATGTGAGCTACTGTACCAGGATGTCATCTCTTCTTTATAGACATGGTATTATATAACTCAGACTAAGTTTGAACTTGCTATGCAGTCAAGGGTAACTTCGATTCTTTTACTATTACTTTTATAGTTCTGAGATTACAGGCATGTACCACACTCAGTTTATGTGGTACAGGAAATGAAGGCCAGGGCTTCATGTATGCTATGCAAGAACTCTGCCAACTGAGCTAGATGAGCTCCTTAACTACTCTCCAATAGTATAGATAGATGACTCAGCTTCCTTTTTCAGCTCAACTTATTTAAGTATACTGCTGGTGTGGGTCACAATCTAGTGGACTTCTTGATTTCATGTCAATGCATTTGGGCATGGTCAGTACTGGTAGGCTAGTAGGTCTTCTGGGAGTGATACGGTGCGCTAGCCTAGAGGTTAGAATCTAACCATCCACTGTTAAGTTCTACTGCCTCTTTTCTATAGCTGCTATTGCCTAATAATATGCACACATATGCATACACTTTTTTCTGCTCCCAATTCTTCTCTTTTAGATACTTGAAGATACCAGGACCCCAATTGTTATACTGATAGTTTATTTTTTCAGTCACTGACATATATATTTTTCTTTTAAAATGTAACCTTATTTCCCTTTCCTTAGTTTCTCCACATTCATATTAGCCAGATTTTCTGATTTTTGACTATTCCAGTTTCAAGGTCTTGGCTTCATCATCGGTCCATGTGGGTCCATCCAGACAAAGATTATTCAGAAGATATCATCAGCAGGTAGATTATATCTGCTGATATTTAGGCTTCTTCTTTAGAAGGCCTATATAATAACCACAGCGATTACAAAAATTGGCAGTAAACTATCTGATGTGGGATGTCTTTATGCTGTGAATAAAGGACTGTTTTGGTTCATGTCAGGCATTGTAGAAGTAGGCAGAGAAATAGAGGCATAGGTAGGAGAAGGAGGGCAGAGTCAGACAGAGATGTGATCCATCCACCCACCCAAGAATCAAGATGTAAGGTAACACAGGTGAACTATGGGCCATGTGGCAGGACAGATTAACAGAAATTGGTTGAATTAAGATGAAAGAACTAGTTAGCAATATGCCTAAGCCTTAGGCTAAACAGCATGAAATTAATATAAGTGTTTATGTGTTTCTTTGGGGCTTTGGGATTGCTGGTCCAGATAAGCGATGGTGAGCAGGTCTGAACCATGGGGCTAGGCTGACTGGAAACCTCTTTCTACAACTCTCGATCACCAGAGACCTTCAAACCAAAGAAAGCAATTCCCATATAGAATGTAAAACTGATCATAGGAATTTTAAAGTTCTCTTCCATGTTTTTCTTCAGGAGTTTTCCCTTCTGGAGACCCACCAAAAATGTTTGCTTTGAGTTGGTAGGACAGTAGGAGATATAAAATCAAATTCTGGTGTAGTTGGAGCATCTGTTCATGCAGCTGCTTTCAGGGAAGGAATTATAAGTTCTGTGTTTGTTTCTGCTAATGACTTCACTTTCTTCATAATTTACATCTATGGAATGAAAATCAAAACTAGCACTTGTTCAGTTCTTTCTATAAACCAAGCATCTTATTAGGCACTTCACAATTGTTTTATTTTGTGCTCCTAAAAATTCAGACCCAAGATGTGAGGGTGGGAAAATTAAAACTAGAAAATTAACAATTCATATATGAACTGTTAATTTTCTAGTTTTAATTTTCCTTAAATATTTCCTTAAAAATAGCAGAGTTGGAAAGGTAATTCAGGTCTGACCCCTGATCTACACTCTTTGTTCAGCTGTTCTTTCTCCTCATAGGTAAGAAGATTACAGTGTAGTAAAGGTTGCAAAACTGAGCACTCCACATGGCAACATCCATGGCCAGCAGCCCTTAGACTATCCTTCTCCCTTCTTTATTTCTTTATGAATAGTCCCATAGAAGATGCTTGAAGAAAGCAGCATGTCAGACTGTTGCCTTTGCCAGATTATGATATTGAATAGGCTGAGACTACAAGACTCCAAATAATATGGTGCCAGTAAATAGACTAGGGCCAGAATAGATAGGAAAACATGCATAGTCACTATCCTTTGGTGGTTATAAATCTATTAAGAAAAGAAGACGTTCATGAAACAGTTGTGAAAAATAACTACAGAATTTCTACTAGTCAAAGAGCTGCAGTGAAGGTATAGTTACCTTTCTGCATGTCTCTGTGATAAAACACCATGATCAAAACCAAATAATGAAAGAGTTTATTATAGCTTATGGTTCAGGAGAGAGAAGAGTTCATTATGACAGGAGGGCATGGAAGTTAGCAGCAGATCAGGTAACAGGAGTTGGAAGCTGAGAGGTCACATGTTGAACTACAAGTATGAAGTATGAACTACATGTATGAGAACTGTTAGTAGCATGAGGCCTCTGTCTTTCAAAGCCCTCCCTCAGTGACATACCCCCTCCAGCAAGCCCATCCTTCCTATCCCTATCCTAAGAACACCATTGACTGGGGATCAAGTATTCAAATGCCTTAGACTATGGGGGGTATTTCTCATCCAAAACAGAGAGTAAGCACACATGGGGAGATCTGAGCAAGGATAAGTATCTATAAGGAAGTGATAACTAACAGAGACCTAAGCTGATGTCAACACAAGAAAAGAATAGGGAGTAGTACTCACTCACACACACACACACACACAGAGACAGAGAGACAGAGAGACAGAGAACAATGACTGGTGAAGGATGTCTTATAAAAACCATGCATTTACAGAAATGTAGATCAGTGGTAAGGTTCTAGACTAGTGTGTATTGCCATAGATTTGATCACAGGGCTGAAAACGTGCCAACAAAATAAAAAAAATTTACATTTAAAAATTTTTTAAATAGAAAGCTTAATTTAAACTTTACTATAATAGTCCTCTCCTGCCCTCAGAGATAGATGAAAACACTGAGTGGGTACCTGGATCAGCAAATATCACTAAATCTTGTGCTTTTTCTATTACATACGTACCTATGACAACACCTACTAAGGTAGTAAGAAATAAACATTAGCTAGAAATAAAGTAAAATTAAAGCAATTTAATGTAATATAATTGGAAGGATCATCCCTTTTGCATCATGGGACCACTAGTAGATTTACATGCACACAAGCACTGCAATAGCACAGTAGTCAATCTCAAAACCTAGACGGATAGGAAGTGAGCAACTAATTTGCAGGCAGCATAAAGAGTATACATATACCAAAGAAATGATTATCATTCTAAGCAGAATGACATGAGATGTTTTCTTTTCTTTCTTTTTTCTTTTTGTAATTAGGCTACATGAGTTGGTGTACAATTTAAAGTTTGTGAATTGTTTATTTCTGGAAAATCCCATGTAATATTTTCAGACCACACTGACTACAGATAACAAACACTGTGAAAATGAAATGACAGCTAAGATGTTAATACCTAGAAAATAGACAAGTCAAGTTGTTGAAGCTGAAGTGACATCCTTGGTCTGTATCTTCTTGGTTCATTGTGCCTATCATTTTCCTAGCCTTGTGCTAACCCCCTGGAACATATTTGATTTGACATTATATGTGATACTGAGGGCCAAGCCCAGGATCTGACACATGCTAAGCAAGTACTTTATCACTATCCCAGAGCTACTTGGAACACGTTTTGAATATTCTGGCAGAGGATAGTATGAGTTTTGCAAGTCAGAACCATTGGGTTCAAATCTTAGTCTCTAAATAATATGATGTTCAGAAATTTAAATAATCTTGGGTTTCTCATGTGTAAAAGTGGGATAATGATATCTTACAACATAGTTTTGAACATTAGATTAGATATTTGTTAAAATTCAACTTAGGTCCTAACAAAAACCATGCTTTTGATAAATTTATTCTTCTGTCTTCCCAGGAATATCTTTTTTGTCCTTACTCCTTGCTTCTCTTCATTGTCTCTGACAGGGTTCTCATTCACAATCAAAGAAACTTGATTATTGTTTCTTTGGTTATTCAGAAAGTAGCTCAAGAAGTTTGGGGTTAAGTACAAAATTCAGAGAGAACCATAGAATCAAGTTTTGGCTTATATACCCATAAATATTGGCTAAAATATAACTGTTGAAAAATGATCAAGTAAGAATATTGCTGCCATGACCATTGAGCAAGATGGAGACTACTGCTCCTTTCCTTGGAAGTTGAGTTACTTATTTTTTTCACAATCTCTAGTGATTTTCTCCATAACTTGGAGGCAGAAATGTATAATACGAATGTACTTCTCACAGGAAAACTCTAAGGGCAGCTGGTACTAAAAGTAAAAGATGACTATGTGTTTTTCTTTTAAGTACAAACTCATAACAAGGTGGAATTCTCTAAAATAGACATTGGCATCTTAATTTTTTTGTACTGTGGATGTTGTGATCTACTGTCCAGATAAATCTATCAGAAGTAGTTCATTTGACAACCTTTTCCTAGGCCATACCAACTACTATTGTGTGATTCTATGAATTTATTGCCTCATGAAATTCATATTCTAACCAAGCAATATTTGTTTTCTGTTTGGTATATTTCACTTAGCATTTGTCTTTGAGATCCAGACATATTTTGGCATGTACCGTTATTCATCATTATTATTATTATTATTGTGTGTGTGTGTGTGTGTGTGTGTGTGTTGTTTGAGACAGTTACTTTGTGTAATCTTGGCTGTCCTGGAACTTGTTCTGTAGAATAGGCTGACCTCAAACTCAGAGATCCATCAGCCTCTGCCTCCTAAGTGCTGGGATTAAAGGGATATGCCACTACCACGTGGTACTTCATTATTTTTTAAGATTGAATAATATTACATTGAGTGTATTACTACATGATGCTTAGCTGTTTCCATCATATGTGTTGGTTTAAGATTTTTAATATTGTGATTAATGCTATTATGAACATCAATGTAGAAATATTTATGTAAGACTGATTTCAATTCTATACACATCTGTGTTATTAACCCAGTGATTGTCTTTGGGATTCTAATTAATGTTTATATATAAAAATCTTATTTGGATAACCATCCATGTGGATATATATTACACATGTAATAAAACCTGAATATTGGGGAGAGAGCACCTAGTCAAATCCTAGGCAGGCAGCTCAGGAAATTCTTAAACCTTGAATACAAAGGTAAACAGCTGAGTCAGTCACACACACCTTTAATCCCAGCACAGGGAAAGCTGGGAGTGGTGACCTCCACCCTTGATCCCATAACTCAAGAGACAGAACTTCTTCTGTTTCTGGGAGTTCAAGGTTACATGCCTTTAATCCTGGATGGGATAGGGTATATAAGTGTTGTAGAAACCCAGAGACAGTTTGGTGAGAATTGACTGTGGTGCTTCCTCTGATATTTCAGCCTTCCTCTAATAATTGACTCTGAGTCTCATTTGTGATACTACACATCCACATAATTTCAGTACTACTCAAAATTTTGTTATTACTTCATCTTCTACCTATCTTTTGTGCTCTTTTGGATATGCAGATCACATCTTTTTAAAAAGACTTATTTATTATGTATACAGTATACAGAAAGGGATACCAGATGTCATCACAGATGGTGGGTTGTGAGCCACCATGTGGTTGCTAGGAATTAAACTCAGGACCTCTGGAAGAACAGTCAGTGCTCTTAACCTTTGAGCCATCTCTCCAACACCAAGATCACATCTTTATACATGTGTATCATACAAGTATTTTTTAGCATATCAATTTATGAAATTATTCTTTAAATCATATAAATGAAAAATATAATATTGTATCTTACAGAAGAAAATATACATGTATACTGTCATATATTCCAACCATACACAAACTTAGTTTGTGCTCATTATTTATTTTTTCTTCTGTCTTTATTATTGTGGTGCGAAAAATAAAACTTAAGGTCTTGTGTATATTTTACCAGTATTCTGGCATTGAGCTACAATACAACCTAAGAATGTTTTAATTTATCCTTAATCCTCTAAGGACAAGTTTGCTAATTACAGATTTTGTTCTGGCTGTTGTTCTTTTTGATAGGCCATCTCCTTTTCTCTGGAAATGGAACCCAGGGCCTCACATCTACTAAGCAAATTCTCTAACAGTGAGCTTCAGGCCAAGGCCATTGGGTCTTATTTCCCATTACTTTAAACATGCTGCATACATGTCTGCCAGGGTCCTTGGCTAATGATGAACCATCAACTATTAACATCATTCAGAATCTTGGAGTGGTGCATTGCTTCTCTAGCTGTTTGTAAAGATTTTTCACTTTGTCTTTGGATGTTAACAGTTTGATTATGATATTTTCTAGTTAAAGATTTCTTTGTGTTTGACTCAGTTTGATTTTGTTGAAGTTACTTGATATGTATATTATTTTAAATGAAATATGAGACTATTTTGAATGTTATTTCTTTCTGTATTATTTCTCCTTTCTCTTTCTTGCCTCTCCTATTGTGTCTCTATTGTGGCTACTATCATGCTCAGGTTTACTCTTATCTATTTAAAAATTAAATATAAAAATAAAATTATGTATAAAAATAAAAAGTTTATATAATAAATAAAAATATGTTCCTCAGATTAGATCATTTCAATTGAGTTATGTTCAATTTCATTCCTGCTTTCTTTAGTCTTTTCAAATCCATGAGTCTTGTTAGAGAAATTTTCATTTCAGCCACTGCACTTTATCAATCCCAGATTTCTACATAATTTTATGGTATTTTCTTTGTCTTCACTGATAGGGCAAATTCATTTTCATACATCCCTTTAGATTTTTAGCTGTCTATTGAATTGACTTAAAAGAGCTAACATAATTGGCTGGTAGGTAGAATGTCTGGACTTTCTAAATGTCAATGGATTCTCTTATCTATATCTGGGATGTACTTCCTTGTTTTCGCTTTTCTAATTTTTATGAGAAACATTTTAAAGTAACAGTGTGACAATTCTAAATATCAAGTTTCCCCATCTCCCAAAAATCAAGTTTGAGGTTGTTGTTCAGTGAACTTTTTGCTCTGAATCCTTAAGCTCTGTGCTCATCATATGTTTAATTTAATGTGTTAATATGTTTTTAATGTATTGGTTATCTAAAGATTCTTCCATGGTTTTCTTAATGTGGAAAATAATAAATCTTGTTTGTTGTAAGATTTTGGTCAGGTGTTAGACCATAAATTTCAACACTCATATATAGAATTTACAAATCTGCCTTATGATTTACTTCTTGATTGTAAAGAACTTTATTTGTTTAGAATGAGAATATAGAATATTCTAAAGTCACAGCTGAGAAAAATTTATAACCATGGACATGAGAGGAGTCTTCTTGGTTTCAAAGCTTTTTAAAGCTCCTAATGAAATTTTCATTTCCAAGATTATCTTTATGCACTAATCCAGATTGCTATTTGCCCCAGTCATTCTTTACTTTCTGTGAATTATTCACATATTCTATAGCACTGTAAGCAATCAGGAGGTAGAGTACTCATTTACATTTGTGTTTTTCATAGGACTAGGGGAACACATGGCCCAGAATATATTCTAGGAGGAATTGTTTGAGGTGAATTTTATAGATTTAAATTGTCTGAAATAAATAATGACAGAGCATTTACAAGTACAATCTTCCCACAGATATCACATACAGAATCTACAGAAATTTTAAAAATCTATATGAAATGTTGATGAATGACAAAAAGGAGGCAATAATTATAAAGGAGAGAGCCTAAGAGAACTATAATGACATGATGTACCCCTACAGGACCACTTGGCTATATAGGAACCTAAGTCTCATGTAGAGTAAAACCCATAGTCTTTCTGTATTAAACAATAAAAACAATTCTCAGAAATAATCTTTCTATTCCATATAAAAGTAGAGAATAAATACTTTAAGCTTTAGGCCATATATTGTCTTGCATGTGTATATAAATCTCTTCAAAGTATTTCTAAGAACATTATCATTTAATGGATTTTATATTAAAAAAAACATACTGTGGATTAGATTTGTCCCAGTGCCCTTAACCTGATGGCTCCTCAATTACAGAACTCAATTAAAATACTTGGAATAACCAAAAAGCAAGTCAGGAACTGACAAATGAGCCAGAGAAGAGTAACCAAAATCTGTGAGTGAGTCACAAAATTACTCATGTGTGGGGAAAGTTCCTGGTAATCCAAGTAAATTTAGAGTAGTTTGAGATGTTTCACTATATTCCATGCACAATGCCATGAATCTTCCTTTTGATTTCAGCCAAATAAATTATCTGTGAGAACAAGAACAAAAATGTTTCATAAGAGAATGTGGTGGTTTGAAAGAAAATAGCCTCCAAAGGGAGTGGCACTATTAGGAGACATGGCTTTGTTGAAGTGGGTGCAGCCTTGTTGGAGGAAGTGTGTCACTGTGGAGGTGGGCTTAGAGGGTTCATACATGCTCAAGCCATGCCAAGTGACTTAATTCATGTCCTGTTGCCTGTAGAATCAAGACCAGGACTCTCAGTTCTAGCATCGTGTCTGCCTGCACTCTACCATGCTTCCCACTATGATGATAATGAACTAAACTGCTGAAACTGTAAGCCACTTCATTAAACGATTTTCTTTATAAGAGTTCCATGGGAATGGTGACTTTTCACAGAAACAGAAACCTAACTAAGACAAGGAACATCATAAAATTGATGACATCTATAATGTATCATTAAATCAGATGATCAAATCAAATTAGGGCTATGAAGAAGTTAGAATATTTTTATTGGTGCTTATAACAGAAGTCAAGCTATATAGAAAAAGCTTAGCCTACCTAGATGTTGCTATTAAGAGACAAAGCTTTGAGAGTAACTACACAAATTCAAGAACCTAAAGGGAAATATCCTCATGGCACATATAAATAAACTCATACATAAATAACCCTGGTAGAAAAACAAAACTATAAAAGCAAGTGAAAATTATTTTTTCTATTGGTCAAATTTGTTCTTTAACAATTTTATATGTGTATATATTGTGTTCAGTTTATTCTCAACCCCTGATCTTTTATCTTTAACCATTTTAAACCACCAGTACTCCATATAGAACCTCTCCACACATTTGTGCCTTTTGTCTTATTTTGTGTTCTTCTGATTTTAACAGGACAGTCTGCTAGGCAACAGTTTGGGATTCTCCATTGACACCAACTTGGAGTACCTTTTTGTACACAGCTGAAGGCAATGACTGTCCTCTCCCCAGGATCTTCCTGTTGACTAAAATTCAGCCAGTAGGAGTAGGATTCCATGAGATTCTTCTTGATATATGATTGACTATTGATAGGTCCAACCTGTAAAGGTCAACTGTAGGTAACCAACCACAGGTGCTGTTTGCAATGGCTGTGCCAAGACCTACAACATAGCTTTTCACATCTTTCCTCACCACCTTCTGTCTCCTATATTCCTTCAGATCTCTCCTCCATAATATTTTAAACATAAAATATTTGCATACTTGTGGTAGCATGTATCTCTAATCTTGGCATCAGGTAGGGAGAGGCAGAAAAATTAGAAAAATTTTGGGACCACTCTTATATACAAAGCATAATCCAGGATAGCCAAAGTTACATAGTAAGACCCTATCCCAAACAAAATAAAATAAAACAAACAAAAACCAAAAGAAAGACAAAAGGGAAAAATACAATATCTGGAACAAAAATTTCACTGGGTGACATTAACAAAAGACTAGCAGTAATAGGTGAAGAAGAATCAATTAACTTTAAAACTCAAAGAAATCAGTAGCCCTTCTATACACTAAAGATAAAAGGGCTCAAACAGAAATAAGGGAAACATCGCCCTTTATAATAGCTGCAAATGGCATTAAATACCTTGGAGTAACTATAACCAAAGAAGTAACAGACCTATTTGACAAAAATTTTAAATCATTGAAGAAAGAAATTGAAGAGGGTATTAGAAAATGGAAAGATCTCCCATGCTCCTGGATAGGTAGGATCAACATAGTAAAAATGGCAATTCTACCAAAGGCAATCTACAGATTCAATGCACTGCCCATCAAAATCCCAACATAATATTTCTTGGACCTTGAAAGAACAATACTCAATTTCATTTGGAATAACAGGAAAGCCAGGATTGCCAAAACAATTTTACTCAACAAAAGAACCTCAGGAGGTATCACCATCCCTGACTTCATATTATACTATAGAGCTACAGTAATAAAAATAGCCTGGTACTGGCATAAAAACAGACATGTGGATCAATGGAATAGAATTGAGGATCCAGACATTAACCCAAAAACCTATGAACACCTGATCTTTGACAAAGAGGCCCAAAATATTCAATGGAAAAAAGATAGTATCTTTAGTAAATGGTGTTGGTACAGCTGGATGGTAGTGTGTAGAAAAATGCAAATAGATCCAAGCCTATCACCCGGAACAAAACTCAAATTCAAGTGGATCAAATCCAAGTGGATCAAAAACCTCAACATAAACCCAGCCACTTTGAACTTGATAAAAAAGAAAGTGGGAAATACACTTTTACAAATTGGCACAGGTGATCATTTCCTAAATAACACCAGTGGCACAATCAATAAGTGGGATCTCCTGAAGCTGAGAAGCTTCTGTAAAGCCAAGGACACTGTCAATAGGACAAAACGACAGCCTACAGAATGAGAAAAGATTTTCAACAACCCTACAAGTGATATAGGATTGATCTCTAAGATATATAAAGAACTTAAGAATTTAGAGCCCCAAACCTTGAATAACCCAATCAAAAAATGGGGTTCAGATCTAAAAAGGGAATTCTCAGCAGAGGAATTACAAATGGCTGAAAGGCACTTGAAAAAGTGCTCATCATCTTTAGTCATCAGAGAAATGCAAATCAAAACAACTTTGAGATACCACCTAACACGTGTCAGATTGGCTAAGATAAAAGACTCAGATGACAGCCTATGCTGGAGACGTTGCAGAGCAAGGGTAACACTCCTCCATTGTTGGTGGGAGTGTAAGCTTGTTCAGCCACTCTGGAATACAGTATGGCAGTTTCTCAGAAAACTGGGAATCAATCTTCCCAAGGATCAAGCAATACCACTGCTAGGTGCATAACCTAAAGATGCACATTCGCACGCCAAAGGCATTAGCTCAATTATGTTCATAGCAGCATCATTTGTAATAGCAAGAACCTGGAAACAACCTAGATGACCCTCAACTGAAGAATGGATTAACAAACTGTGGTACATCTACACAATGGAGTACTATTCAGCAGTAAGAAAAAAAGATATCCTAAAATTTGCAGGCAAATGGATGGATTTGGAGAATATCCTCCTGAGTGAGGTATCACAAACCCAGAACGATAAGCAGGGGACATATTCACTCAGTAGTGGACTCTAAACAAACAAACAAAAAAGCAAAAATCAAAGCATGTCCAAGCTGCAAACCACAACCACTGAACAGCTTGGGATCTGAAACACCTTGGACTGACATCTTGGATCCCATTACCCCTAGAGGAACACCTGACTCAGTCTGGATGTTGGGGGGAGAAAACTGGCTTTTGTAGGAGTGGAGGCTGAACTGAGCAATATTGGAACCTTGGGACCTTGGGACCACCTGCCTATGCTGGGGGGTGGGGATGGGGAGATGTGGAGAAAAGAGAATGACCTGATGTGGTGGGAGAGGGAAGGGACCTTTTATAAGTATATACAAGGATATAAAATATCACTTCTTTATTCATAATAAAAAAAGAAAAAAGTGGAAATTGTCCAAACTTAAAAACAAAGAAAATCAAACCATGATATTTAAATAGAACCTACCATTTACTTAGTCTACAAGGACATGAAATACAGTAAACTAAGTTTTTATCCAGTTAAAAAAAAAAAAAGGAAGATTTATAGCATAGATTCAACTTGGTAGTGAAAACTATGGAGTTAGTTCCTTGGTCAAAAATCGAAGTTTTCTTTTTCAGTAAGAAGAAAGGAGCCAGTGAAACAAAGATAACATAAAATACACATTTGAAGATATTGTCACTAGTAAAGCCAAAGGTAGAAAGTACAAGGCATTGTAGCTCACCGTAAGCATCTAATGGACTTAGCAAACTCAAAATCAAAAGCTGTAAAATTCAGAGAATTTTAGAACTCTGGAATCTAAAATTTTACAACAACCAAAAGGAATGGTTGCTGAAAGAACATACAACACATGTGTAGTGAGAAATTGCTGTACCCTCTGCAGCTGCCTACCACTGATCATCCGCATCCCAGATCTAAACCTATGTGCACAAAATTGTACATTCCTGTTTAGTAGTACAAGAGGGTGTTACATGGTTCTCATTTCAGAAGAACTGTGATTGGGAATTTGGATCTGCCTGGCAGCATCCACACGGTCCTATGTGAGGACTTGCTTTTGCTCTATTTTGCATGGGCATACTCAAGCTTAGACTCTGTTCTCAAGCAGCTTATGCCAAATGAATGTCCTTGTTTTTGAGGCAGCTTGGTCCAGCAGAAAGATCATAATCACTGAAATCAGAATATTTACATTAAATTCTTTCCTCTGCTTACACTAGCTGGATGATTTTAGACAAATAAATGCATGTCTTGGAGCTTTGTGTTCTCATTTATAACCTAGACATAATAGTAATTCCTACTTCTAGACTTGGAACTATTGTTTTGAGGTTTCAGTGAAAAGGGCCATATTTGATGCAGATAGCTGCACTTGTTCCTTTGATGATTTGCTTTTCTCCTGTCCAATCAATGGTTTTGTGCCATTGGCAGTGGAAATAGACATTTTGGAGGCAGAGAAAGGTTGGTGCTGGGAAGAGGCAGAGCTGTGCATTTTAAGAGATCACACACACGAAGGTGCCTTAGTTGCTAAAGTACTTGACACTCAAGCACTCAAGCAGAAGGACCTGAATTTGACTCTCCAGCACCCACATAAAAGCTGTGTGAAACAGCATACTTGTAATCTCAATCTGTGCATGGAGGTTCAGACACAAGAGGATCCCTGGGGATCACTGTCTTGTCATTGTAGCCAAATCTGGGCCACTGAGAGGCACTGTTCTTTAAAAGAAGATCTTGTCTAAAACAAGATAGAGAACATTTGATAAAAACAACCAGCATTAATTCTGGTGTCAACATGTACATGCACACACATGTACACACATATGCAATCACATAGATACATACAAGAAAACCTAAGATCTCCCCTTTCCAAATCTCCAGAAGAAATCTTGGGAATGTCCACTAATTTTTCTTTGCAGTTATAATTGCATTCAGGACTTAGATGCTGTTGCAACCTGAGAGTCTTCTGCCTAGGATATAGATGGGTTCAGGAAGAATTCTTCTGTGATACGACTTTAAGAACTGTGGCCCCAATTTGCATACTACTTTCCCACATGAAATGGCCTACAGTGAGTGAATCCCTCCCTGGTCATTCTAGGGCATGTTGCTATGTTTATTCAGGAAAACCCTCATGCCCTTCACACCATCAATTACAGAATCAACTATTGAGTACCTGGAACCTTGTACATAATCATTTCTCTACCTTTTTTTCTTTGTAATTATTATTACTAATTATTATTATTTTATCCCAAGAAGCTCAAAATGATTTAAGACAAATAAAGGTCTTAGCTAAAATCAAGTGACTATGTTGAGAGTGAATCTTCTGAGCAACTCTTCATTTGCATAGCAGCTACTTCTCCCTGCAAGGACAGCACAGCCTGAGGTTGCTGGTGTCTTCACAAACACAGAAGCCTAAAGCAGCAGACAAAGCAAATGAGAAAGATAATAAGAACATGTATTTTTCAAGGGTTCTTTTTTTGCAGCTTTAACCCATTAGCTCCCCAAATTACTTTAAAGATTTTATGTCATCCCTTGCAATAAAAATGTACTTAAAACCAAATGGTTGAGTAAACATTCCCAATGTGACAGTGCTTGGCTGGCTTCTGAATAACTTGGGCATTTTTCTGCTTCTGCAGAATGAAAAGATTAAAGTCTCCTTTTTTGTCTTTATAGACTGACTCCCTTGGGTGAATGTCTCTTTCACCCTTTCAGAGGTATAAATGTCCACTGTAGCATGACCTGTACACAGTCATTGTGTAAAAGAACTACTTTGCCACCAAATAAATGGAAGGTGTAATAGAAATATAGTAGCACACCAAAATTGAGGAATCTTAGAAATGCATTTTTTTACTGGCTTTATATATCATATGTCTGTACCATTTCACTACAGACCTGCTATATTACAAGTTCATAAATCACGTGTTTATCTTTCGAGATTTGAAGCATTGCTAAGCTAAACCCTCCTGTTTCACTTAGTTTAGCTGTTGCTTCTTGCAACCTAATCTGTTAACTCATGTAGTCTTTCCATTTGTTTCCTGATCTATTAATACCAGGGTTGAAAACACTCTATGTAGGTGTAGGAAAGCAAAGTCAGAACCTCTGCAAGAAAGCATATGTCCTTAAGCACTGAGCCATCTTTCCAGCCCCATGAGTTCTTTTTTTTAAGAGAAACCAGAGCTTGGAGTAATCTAGGTACATAAGAGCTATTCCAGTATTTCAACTATCCTGTATGGACCTGGCTATACAAAACATGTTCTGCGAGGTTTTCTGCCCAAGTATCTGTCTTTTTTAAGAAAAGAGTCTTTCCACATACCCTGCAACCCACTCCTCCTCTGTTTCTGCATAGGAAAGGATAGGTATCCTATGAGTGTCATTAAAACATGGCATACTGGGTTGCAGTAAGACTAAGTAACCCTCATATATTAAGGCTGGGCAAGGTAATCCAGTATGAGGAATAGGGTTCCAAAAGTTGGTAAAAAAGTTATAGACAGCCCCTGCCCACAAGAACACCAAGTTACACAACTGTCATACCTATGCAGAGGGCATACAACAGTCCCACGCAGGCTCCTTGTTTGTTGGTTCAGTCTCTGACAACCCCTATGAACCTAGTTTAGTTGATTCTGTGAGTTTTCTTGTGATGTGCTTGACCCCTATGGCTCCTAAAATCCTTCCTCCTCATCTTCTACAGGACTCCCCTAGCTCTGCCTAGTGGTTGACTGGGGGTCTGCATCTGCTTTCATCAGAACTACAGCTAAAATGAAAAAAGGAAAAAAAAGAACTTATTCAAATTAAAAAATGAAAACTATCTTTGTGAATGTAGCTCAGTAGTTATTGAGTGAGTGAGTGCTTGTCTAGTATGCAGGAGGCTCTGAGTTCTGTTCGCAGTGCATAACCAAGGCATGATGGTACAAGCCCATAATACTAACACTCATATGTCGAGGCAGGAGAATCAGATGGTGAAGGTAATACTCACCTACACAGTGATTTGGAGTTCAACCTAAGTTATCAAAAATAAAAACAAGGTGAAACAATACAAATAAGCTTCCCTCATTGTGTCACTAGACTTTTTCTAAATCACTTGCTTGTTTTTTTTTCAACAAAGCACCAACACTACAGACTATTTTAGCTTTAGAATGTGGTCCATGCTCTACATTAGAGTTTTGGAAGTTATTTGTTTCTCATTGTTGTTTCTGCATTATATGTTTAGATAGTATAAATACATTAATGAGATGTGTATAGAGCTCGATGTCAAGAAAATATCAATTCATTTCTCTACATATCATATCATTTAGGACATCTGTGCAAAGGTTAATAAGAAATATCCAAAGGAGAATATGGACACTCAAGAGCTTTAATTGGGGTGAGAGGGATCTGAAGCTCAAAACAAATATCTTGAGTTTCTTAACCCTTATGTAGTAACTGTGCTATAGAGGTGGATGGCATCTATTATGATAACATATAAGATAAAATAGATTAGAGTTGTGAATGTAGGCCTGGAAAATAATAAAGGATAAAGAGAAAGAAGAGACATTCTAGAAAAAGATGGAGAAAGAAAAGCTTGGGAGATACATAGCCGCTTAAGGGAAGATTCTGATGTGCCAACCAATGGTTCAAAGATATGCATGGCCAAGGATAGATATAAATGCAGATTAACAAAAATTATAAATATATCAAAACTCTTATGAGATTTTTTAATGCTTTTTGTAAGACTCAATAGCATAGTTCTAAATCATCACTTTAGAGTAAAAAGAATGAAATGACAATGTTGTGTCATAATGTCAAAAGTTTGTACACTTAAGGAAAACATACATATTGGTCATCATATTCAGAAAACTGGACCACCTGAGCCTCCCTATATATAGCCAGAGACCTTGCTACTCTCTGAATCCTGGCCAGGGGAAACATCCCCAAATACCCCAACCACACCCAGCTCTGCTCTAAACCAAAGAAAGCTGGTAGAGTGCCCCCAAAACCAATTTCCAGCTAAACACAGCCAGAGAGACATTCCATGGGCCAAACCCCACCTAAACTGCAATCTATGTCATCATACTCCAACAACTGAACCACCCAAGCCTCCGGATACACAGATACAGCACGTCCCCGTGGTGTCCAGGGTGGAGTGAGAGACAGGGGTCTCCAGACAGTGAGAATCCCAGGTCTTGAGCAGAGTGGGAGGCCTGCCCTGGACCAGGGCTGGGAGAAGCCTTCCCCAGCAATCCCAGATGACACATAGTAGATGACTGAACCCTACCTCCAAGGCAGGCTGCTTCATCACAGAGAGACAGACATCTCTCTGAATCATGTGACCCTCATGGTGTCCAGGGCAGTGTGAGAGTGAGACATCTTCAGGCAGCAAGGATTCCAGGTCTGGAGCAGAGTTGCAGAGCAGAATGAAAGACAGACGTCTTAGGACAGCATGGATCCCGTACCTTTCTAGAGTAAGAATTGTGCAGACTCTATGTCCAGAGCAGACAGGAGACATGCAACTCCTGTAGCCACATCTGACTAAGATTCCTCTAAGACCAGACTAAGAGTGAACCAAGGAAGCAATAGGCAAACACCAGTGCAAAAATACATATAACAGTAAAAAGAACAACAAGATACTACCAGAAGAAGCTGATGGCTCTGCAACACCAAGAACTGAACATAGCAATGAAGAGGAAACAGAAGAAAACAATACAAACAACTTTATGAAGATTATAGAAGCCTTAAAAGAACATATAAAAAAGCCCCTTAAAGAGATAGAAAAAAATACAAATAAAAACTTGGAAGAGATGAACAAATCCTTGAAAGAAAACAAAGAAAACCAAGAAAGAGAAATCCAACAAATGAAAGAATCATTGAAGGAACTAAAAATTGAAATGGAAACAATAAAGAAGGCACAAAATGAGGCAAAGGAATAACTAGAGAATCTGAAGAAATGATCTGGAACTACAGAAACAAGCATAACCAACAGAAAACAAGAGATGGAAGAGAGAATCTCTGGAGTGGAAGACTAATTAGTGGAAGTAGATAAATCACTCAAAGAAAACACCAAAACCAAAAAAGCCATAACACAAAACGTTCAGGAAATTTGGAAAAGACTAAACCTGAGAATAATAGGAATAGAAGAATACTAGCTCAAAGGCACAGATAATGTATTCAAAAAAATCTTAGAAGAAAACTTTCACAACCTAAAGAAAGAAATGCCTATAAAGATACAAGAAGCTTACAGAACATCAAATAGATTAGAACCCCTACATAAGTTTGCTTGCCACATAATAATTAAGCCACAAAACATACAAAACAAAAAAATTAAGAGCTGCAAAAGAAAAGGGCCAACTTACCTATAAAGGGATATCCATCAGAATAACACCAACTATTCATTGTAAACAATGTAAGCAAGAAGGTTCTGGTCAGAAGTTATACAGACACTGAAAGAGCAAGGCTGCCAAACTAGACTACTATATCCAGCAAAACTATCAATCACCATAGGTGGACTAAGAAAGATATTTCATGACAAAGACAGATTGAAACAATGCCTATCCACAAATCTGGCACTACAGAAAGCACTAGAGGGAAAACTCCAACCTAAGGAACCCAGATACACCCATGCAACCACAAACAATTGACTGTCCCACAGAAGAAAAGCCCGAAGAAAGGAAATACACACAATCTACCATCAAAAATAACAGGAAATAACATTCAGTGATCATTAATATCCCTTAATATCAGTGGAGTCAATTTACCTATTAAAAAGACACACCCTAAAACTATAGATTCAAAAACAGAAGCCATCCTTCTGCTGCATACAAGAAAGACATCTCAACTTCAAAGACAGACACAGGCTCAGAGTAAAGAATTGAGAAACACTTGTCAATCAAATCGCCCTAAGAAACAAGCTAGTGTAGCCATTCTAATATCTAACATTTAATAGGCTTGAAACTAAAATCAATCAAAAGAGACCAGGTCAGACATTACTTATTCATCTCAGGAAAAATATTCATCAAGATAAAGTCTCAGTTATGAACATTTGTGCTCTCAACATGAGGGCACATACATATGTAAAAGAAACACTACCAAAGCTTAAACCTCATATCAAACACCACACATTAATAGTGGGAGACTTCAATATTCCACTTTTACTCTTGGATAGGTCAACTAGACAGAAAGTCCAAAGAGAAATAAGGAATCTAACAGATACTATGACCCAAATGGACTATATATATATATTGAACCTTCCATATCGCGGAATAAACCCGCCACCAATTGATATGTTTTAACTAAGATTTATTTTGTTATAATCACGAGCAAAAGAAAGTTCAGCATGGCCCATAATAGTTATTGATCCTTCAGATCAATAACTACTATGGGCCATCCTTTAGGTAGCAAAGAAGGTAACGGTATACCAGATTGTAGGGTGCCCATGGGTTGAATCACCTTATTAATTGCTCTTAAATC